>RCUC01160028.1:0-23442 GCA_003697995.1 Taxidea taxus jeffersonii | reverse complement strand
AAAGCATCTGCCCAAGGTGAGGCTATCACAGTATTTCCAAAGAAAGGGCAGCTAGTGTCTTCTCACACAAAAGAAAAGCTTCTTCTACTTGCAGGGGAAGCTCAGAGAGACTCGTGGGTTTGACACATCCATTTCATCTGAGTCCATGCTAATGTTGTCAATTCCAAGCTTGGTTCCATTCTTTCCAGATCAATACAATGTTCACATGAGAAACGGTGTCACATGGCATTGTGAATTCAACTGATGTTATTTAGCAACCCTCACAATCATTGTGTTTGATTTTGGAGCAGAATCAGCTCCAAGGCTAAAAATATAAGAGAATATAGGAGGGCTGTTATGAGAGCTCTGATTTCAGGTCATGATTTGAACTGACGGTTAAAGGACTTGATCTTGTCATTTATTTTTTGTAAGTGCTCCAGTGCACTCAGCAGATTCCTCTCACACCACAACGCTCACACGTATCTTGATTGCTTAACGGTCAAGCGCTGCAGCCACTTAGGCTCCTAAGGCACGTGCTTCAATTGGCACTTCATCAGAATCAGCCACAGGTGGTAGTTTGATTAACCGTGATACAACTACATGCTTTGAATTATTAGCATCCTGTGCCCCAACGGTCAGGATTCCACCACTGTACATAAGCCCATGAGCATGACCAAACCAATCCCCAAAATCTCATCTTTAAAGGTTTATCTAATAGAACCACTTCCAGTTCTAATTCTACATCAGTCAGGATCCAGTTAAGAAACAGAATCCATTATGGTAATTGCCAAAGAGAAAATTTAATATAAAGAATTATTAACTAATTAAGATGATTAGTAAACAGAAGACAACTCTTAAAGAATACGGGAATAGCAAAGGTAGGGAAGAGCTGCTCATCCAAGGCCAAGGGAGAGGATGCAAGGAGGAAAGAAGGAAGAACTACCCCACCCCTCAAATCAGTGACCCCCGACCCAGGCCAAAAACTCAAACTTTGTTGGAGAAGGTGTGGTTGTGGGCACTGGGAAACAAAATTCAAAGAGGTACTGACTGGGCAGAAAGCTGCCAACCAGGATGCCAACTGTCTGTGGCTGGCAAACAGAAAACTCCCACTGGATGTAGGGTTGCCATTTAAAATAGAGGAAGTAGGGCAAAATTTGAATGTCAGATAAACAATGAATAAGAGATTTGTATATCTCAAACACTGCAAAAAATATCAATCTGACGTTCAAATTTAACTGTCTGGTATCTCTATTTGCTGAATATGACAATCTTACTTTGCAGGGATGTGAAACTCATTGGAAAGCGTGCACCAGCAGGTCTCCCACACACCACTGTGTGCCTGCTGTGATACCAGTGAATCTTGCTGAAAGCCTAGTCCCAACAGGTGTCCCTTAAACCACTGACCATCAGAGGCATGAAGACTAAATCACACCAGAACCGACAAAAAAGCTTCTTCTGTTTTTCCTTCCAGATTCCTTTTAATGCCATCTAATGATAAACATTGTACTAAGCAGCCAAGAACAAAGGTTTGAGGGGTAGAACTGTTCCAATTACACGAGACAAGGCAAGGAAGAGTGGATTTGGAGCTGAAAGACAAGAAATCAGTAACTGTCATGATAAGTATTCACTGTAGATATCTTTTAAAAAATATGATTTGATACCTCATTAGAACAAAATTATGCAAGCAACTATTTTTAAAGCTGCTTAAATCACCAATTCTATATTTGTGTATTTCATTTTGAATCAAGTGGGTATTTGTTTTCTATTCAAGGATTTTTACACATTATAATGTTACACATTAATATTTGTCTAAAAATTTATTTCAAAGTGACACTTTTATATGGTGGCTACAGTCATAGGTGGCAGTGAATGAATCAAAGGCCTATGTAATGAATCATTTCTTCATAACTTCATAATTCATGACTGTAGTTATGCTTAAAAACTATTAAATTTAGAGGTTGAGAGGCTGGAGAAATGAGCTAAACATAGTATTTCTCTGATTATATGAGTGGGTTTTTTCCCCTATACTAGTGACATTTTGCAATGATGGAGTTTCAGTAAACTGCTATTAGATGCATTTTTCTGGGGTAGAAAAATAGCAACTGCTAATTTTGGTTGGATAGAAAGGCCTACAATTATATTCCCTTCCACCAGCAAAGCTATTGAAGATTTCCATGTTGTACAACTATTTGTAGTAGCTTATTTTTTATGCATCTCTGTGTCCAACCCATTGTGTAGTTCTGCTATGCAGACAGATGGGATTAAGATATTTTCCCCTCACATCAGGTGGAAAGTGAGGCAATTGAGGATTTTATTTCATTGCACTTTAAATGAACTTAAGAAATGAATGAATTTGGATTTTATTTTTCAGCATTAGGCAGACTAAATCTCCTGAATACTTTTCCATGCACATTTTACATGACATTACTTAAAAACTATAGTGAGTATGTAAGTATAGAAATCTTGATGGGTCATAAAGAAGAAATTGAAACAAGAGACTATAGCTATTCAAAGGGATGATGGGTTGGGATGGAGTGTTGCAATTTCAATGACTAAAATTTTTGGTTTTAATAGCCATACAATAGTTAAGGGTTGGGCCCTCACATGGTGGGTAGCTGAAATTCAGAACATCTAAAACATTACATCATCATTTATTTGAACATTCAAAGGACTTCACTATCATTGAACAGACAGGTTAGAAAAAAAAATTAATCTTTAACAGAAAACAGATTTATTTAACTAGATTTAACTAGAAAACAAATTCATCTGTATTTGTTTGAGATTAATGCTGATATAAAATAGTTTTAATGAGAATTAAAAATGTGATTATGACTTTGTATGAGATTAAACATTTTCCCTTATACATTATCCAGGAACACTCCAACAGATTAATATAAAAAACAATCTCAAGTGGGACAAAAGTGATAGAAACATGGCAAAAGTATTCTTGAAAATCAACATTTAATTGATATAGATAAGTTATTTCTGAATGTGAATTCACAGCCCTGAATGACACAATACTTGGCAGTATTCCAAGATCAAGAGTGTACATACAAGTAATATTTTTATGTAATAGAATTATTAGACTTTTAAATGATGAAAAGTATGTAAAGATATAAAAGCATTCATAAACAGGGCTGAAAATGATCAAAATTAAACTTTTGCAAATAAAATATATATTAAAAAAGAGATCTCATCAGCAAATTCTGAATCAATCAAATGGCAAATTAAGTGAGTAGAGAATTAGTGAGATAAAAGATATACCTGAGAAATTACAGAAAATAAAAACATAGAAACCTATAGAGAGAGGAATATGAACGAGCAATTAAAAGATGTAAGAGGTAAAATAATAAGGTCCAAAAGACATCTAGTAGAAGTTAAAAAAAAGTGAGATCATTAAAAAATAACAAGGTGAAATCCTGGAGAGTTAACATATCTTTAGGCCTATGAGGAACATTTAAAATTTTTTAATATTAATATACTAAATGTAACAAAAATGACTCTCAATAAATATCAAAAAAAAAGGGTACCATTCAGAATATGTTTCCTAATCACAATACAAATAGATTATAATTCCATGTTTGAAACTAACTTTTAAAAACCCCATACTTTAAAGTTTGGAAGGTTTTAAATGAATATATAAATAATTCATAAGTCAAAAATTAAGTCTTAATGGATAAAAATTTAGAACCAATTTGTAATCAAAATCACATACCAGAATTTGTTGGATCCAGCTAAAGTAGCATTTAGAGGAGGAACTTTAGTCCCATAAGCTTACATTAGATGCAAAATGCCTGAGAATTAGTGAGGTTAGAGTACAACATGAGATGCTAGAAAAGTGAAGAATTACCTTAAGAATGTGTAAGTAAAAAATTAACATAAAACCACAACAGAAAACAAAAATATAAGCATTGTGGACCAAAAAAATCAACAGCTTATTTTTTTAAGACTTTAAAAGATACATAAATAGATTGAAAGGATGAAAATCAATGCTAGGATTTGAAATCTACAAATACACATTTTCTTATATTTTAACAGTTCTGAAACCAGGCTACAATGCAATCAATAATATGTCATAGTTTAATTAATGAAGGTTTTTCTTTTTCCTTAAAAGACCATAAATTTGTGCATCTTATAAATGGCTAAATTAAATATTATTATAAGAAAGCTCTGTGAGGAATTTTATGTAAACCAATTTGACAATTGAGGCAAGATTGACTCATTTATAAAAATGTAACTTAACACAACACAGAAGTTAGAAAATTATAAATAGATGTTATTAAGAATGCTTTAGCTGGTTTCCTCAGAACCAACATAAAGTTTTGCATGTGGTAGATATGAAAAGATGTGAGACCATAGAGCAGAAGTGCAGGACAGGTGGAATGAAACTGGAGAAGAGGGATGATCAACCTAAGGATTTATGAAATTATCTTCAACTCTATGTAAATGTTGCTGGATTTAATAAGATAGTCTCAGAACTCTTTACCCAGGAAAAGTAAGAGAGACAGGTATCCATTTGTTCTCATTCCTCTTTGGTCAGTTATAGCCCAGGGGTCATTAATTTCTCAGCACTTCTGAGCTGTCCATGAATGACTGAAGAGTGTCTCTGAAAGTGGACCAATGGTAGAATAGCGGTACATGCCGTGGTTCAAGGTGATGGGATGTCCAATCATTCCTTGCATAAAGAAAAACAATATCTACATAGAAATGGTCACGGTAGCATAATTAGGTAGATCAAATTTTGAAGTGTTGTGTGAACAATAATTAAACTAAGCAGTTATAAATCTACTAACCAAAACAAGCCCAGATATCTCATTATAGACATTTCCAATTTCATGTAATTTATTCCAAAATACAGAAAAATGCAAATCACAAAGTTTGAAATACCTTGATAACAACATTGACAAGGAGAGAGAGTATAAGAAAAAAATCGTATCCCAACTTCACAAATATAGATGCAAAATCCTACTTATAATGTTAACAATTTGAATCTATATTTACAAAGCCAAACACTAATATTACTGTGTGATTTACACTGGAAATGCATGGATAGTTTAACATTAAAAACATATATTTCATGTAGTTCATCATATTAACAAATTAAAAGATTTTTGTAAAGTATGATCATCCTAATAAAGGCAATTTCCAACTGATGATATTTCCGTAACTGAAATGAAAAGAAAAAGCGAATTAATTGTTTACTATAGGAAACAAGGTTTAAGCTAGCCAGTCAGTCTTCCAAAAAAGAGCAGAATGTTCATCGCATATAGAGTATTTAAAATCGGGGGAATTTAGGAGTTGGTGGACTTTTAGAAGTGGATATGGTGAATGTCATCTCTTAGTAAAGCTTGGTTATTCAAAGGTGAGTTGATTGTTCCTCAGAAGCAAATTTATTTGAAAAAATCTTTACCCAATTTTTTCAGAACCCAATTTCAGAACTAAAGGGTTGACACTGGTTGACCTGGAAAAATACACTTTAAATCCAATTCTGAAGTTTGCAGACCAATATATATATATATATATATATATATATATATATATATATATATATATATATATATATATATACACATACATGTATATATATATATAGTGTGAGCATGTCAAAACACCTAATGATGTTCATGATAGAATGCCTTGCTAAGTTCAAACACCTTGGAATTTCCTTAACTGACTAAGACATCTCTCAGAACACCTCAAAACACATCTCTCAGAACACCTCAAAAAATCATACATGGTGATGAAATGATACGTACATTCTCTGTTAATAGGACCAAAACAAAATTTCCATTATCATCACTAATTTTCAACATTTTACTCATGATGCTAGCCCACACAATAAGGCAAGAAAAAAATTATGATAATATGACAGGATGAAAATGGTATTATTCTCAGGTAGTACATATATATGTTTACGTGTATACACACTTTAAAAATTCAATATGTACAAAAGATTGTGAGAGTAACTTTACTCAAATTCATTGAGCATATACATATAAGCAAAAATAGTGAAAAGTATAATTTAAAATAGTTTTATAAGAGCAATTGATATCTAGAATATATTTTATCTAATTTGTATTTTTATCTATTTCAGAGGTGTCTAAGGAATTTTATGGTGATGTGCCATATCTCCATCTTTGGGAGTAAAGGAGATGCCTCAGACCATGCATAAAACATCCTACCTAGAAAAAGTCTTGAAATTTTTGGTGTAAGATTACTCTGATCTTAGTTCTACAGGAGTCAAGGGAGCTGCAATCCAGGAACACACATGCTCCTAGAAAAATCTTCATAGACACTAACACATTCATAGACATTAACTTTCTACATTGAAATCATCAGGATCTATCACAGAGAATATCTCATACCTTAGAGGTATATCCCTTCCTACAAGAATCCCATGATTCCCAAGTCATCATCACAAATCATCTACTCTAATACCTTTCCTGACCCATCCTCTCCTACCTCTCTGCAACTCCCATGTCATTTTGAACCTTCTGGAATTTAATATTGGCTATTACAAAATTCTCCATATTCTCAATCTCTTCTCTAGTCCTCTTCAACTTCTTCTAAAAAAAAATTCTAGACTCTCTCTCTTCCCCAGAGCCCTCCTTTGTATCTTTTTCAAATGGCAAGTTGAAAACATCTCAACCACTGCAGTATTTATTGCTTTGCAAGTATTATTATAGTGGTTTCTAGAGGTTTAACAGTAGATATGCCTTTTCCATTATGGATCAGTGTTTTTTCATTTGTCAGGTAGCCAGGACAGAACTACTTTAAACACAATTTACTATGAGATAGCTCCTTAAACCACTTTAGGGATGAGAACCTGGGCTGTAAATTGTTGATAGGACTAAGATTTTCCTTTGTTTCTTCTTCTCCCTTCTCCTTCTCCTTCCCCCCTCTCTCATCACTGCTAAGTCAACTGTCCTGTGAAATCTACTGGGTAGAATAAAGGGAACTGGCCTATATCTGGTTCACTCTTACTCTGATCTAATTTTACTGAGCAGAAGGCTTACCAGATATTCTGTTTTGACTGTTACTTTGCAAGACTTCAAAACTAAGGTTTGCAAGTGGTTGGGTCTTGATTGCCAAAGACACTCGGGTTTTCATTTTTTCTGGCTGCATCTCCAGTCGTCATGTTTTACCTAATGATACTTTACTATATTTCATCTGTAAAATGCAGAACTTTTAATTGAACGGTTTTTTCCCTAATACAATCAATGTAGGACCCACAAATCCATAATTAAACAATATAATTATTATACAGAAATATTTTGCGTTTTAATATTAGAAGAATATTAGAAATGATAATCTGAAATATTAGAATACTACCAAAGAAAAGAAAAGTTGAGTGTTTTCCTATGTTTATGACTAATTCTCTCATAGCTTTGACCCAGCCATCTCTTTCTCAGAGAATAAAATGAAGGCTTAAAATTATGACATTCCATGAAACTTAGCCATTTCACATCTACAGGAGATTACATTGTGAGACCAAGAATATGTTACCTACTGAGGCTTTAAACCTGATTCTTCACTGACAGTCTTCAGAGAGATTCAAACTTCTATTTCTCTTCTATTTGCTATCATACCCACCACCACTGAGGGGCAATTATTACTTAAAGGATATTTATGAGCTAAGACAACATATGGAGGGAGATCTACCACAGCTACCTAAAGCAAGGGTTAGATTTTTCTGTTGTCACTGGAATTGTTAAGGAGAGATGAAAAAATGATATTCCAAACTCACTCCTCTGCACACATGCGTGCTTTCTGCCCTCCATTTATATAAATATATTCATATGTATGCATATAATTTGCACATGTCTATTGAACAATCTAAAGGTTACAAGTATATTTCATGTATAATGTGTGAGTATGCATATATTACATAACAGATTGCGATGAGTACATATGTGAAATAGTTATCTATTGCTGTATAATGAACTACACCAAAATCCAGGGTCTTAAAATCACAAGTACTGTTGCTCCTAAGATTATGGATCAGCCACACAATTTTGCTGATCTTATCCAGACTTGGCTGATTTTGTCTGGTTTTGCTTATGTTTCTGCCATCAGCTGGTAGTTCACTGATCTGGTGATTAACGGACTGTTGACAGTTTTGTCTGGCATGGTCCATGTGTCTTTAATTACCCAGCACATTAGATTGTAACTGTTCACATGATAGTATATCAGGGTTTCAAAGGAGAAAACCTTCACAGCCATTCCCAGCCCAAGCTTCACAGCCTAAGCTCAGACTAGTGCAAGGCTATTCTCCACAGATTCTTTTGGCAAAAGCAAGTATCAAGGGTGTCCCAAATGGGAAAACAGATTCCCTTTTTGTTGAGAGAAGCAGCAAAGTCATATTGAAAAGCATATGGACATGGGAAGGGTTGATGAATTGGTACTATTTTGTCCTCAATCTATCTCAGCAAGATTACCCACTCAATTTTCATAATTATGTATATTTATGATGTTTCAAAGAGATTGTTAAGCTGAATTCTACATAACTCTTTGCATGTAGCTCCATAATATCCACCTAGGCCATGAATATTGATGATGTTAACATAAGTGTGAGAAGTATCATGAATAAAATGTAGTTTTTCAGATATCCAGACTACAGAATTAGTGAATCTATAATTTTTCTGTATTTCTATGATGATGATGATGACCATTTTCTCATATTTTAGTTATTCATTCATTCAACTACTTATTCATTAAACAAGGGGTTCCTTGGTGCTTACTATATTGCAAGGACATTATATACAAGCAACCATCAAAGAAAAATAAGAGTAAAGGCAAAAATAATTAAATAAAACATGGTAATTACTAGAATATGAAAAGTGCAGATTTCAATGGAACACATAGAAGCTAGTGACTAAATGTCTCCAGGACAGTCTAAAATAAAGATATGAACTTTTTTTTTAAGATTTTATTTATTTATTTGTTAGAGAAAGAGAGAGCAAGCACAGGCAGACAGAGTGGCAGGCAGAGGCAGAGGGAGAGGGAGAAGCAGGCTCCCTGCCGAGTAAGGAGCCCGATGTGGGACTCGATCCCAGGACACTGGGATCATGACCTGAGCCGAAGGCAGCTGCTTAACCAACTGAGCTACCCAGGCATCCCAAGATATGAACTTTTATTCTCAAGTTAGACTTCAAAGAAAAAGAGCAACAACAATCAATAAAAAATGAACTTATATTTTTATATACATTAGCAATGTGTCTTCTTTTAAAAATAATTTTCCTTATAATCCCAACATTTTATCACATTCTTTATAAATAGTTGCAACCTGCATATATTCATGGATACACATATAGATATATTTATAGATGGAATAAATGAAAAGCAATCTTACTACCAGTTACCAAAACATATTTCACATTAGCAAAAATAGCTAATATCTATGGACAAAATAATGTGCTAAGTGTTTTATATGAATCATCTTAATTCTTAACCATATGGAGTAGATACTACTTAAATATCCATTTTAACAGATGAAGACAGTGGAGGTTAACAAAGTTTAGTGGCTTGTCAAAAATCACCAGCCTGTAAAAAAAAAAAAAAAAAAAAAAAAAAAAAATCACCAGCCTGTAAGTGACAGAGCTAGAACTCAAACTTGGGCTTTGAGGCTAAGAAATCTCTGATCCTACACCATCCAGCTTTCCAACCCTTCATTGCTGAACTGATCACTATAAATTCACAGGACGTGCTGCTTTCTGTCTTTGCCCAAATGCACAGAGAGGCAGTTATAATTACAAAGAAAGAAGGCTTCATCCTCCCCATTGATCTTTATCCAAACCTCTGCATCTTCTTCCTTCCTTGGCAGTCAAAATCAGGTTTTTCAGGGAAACAAATTATACGCATTCATAAGATTAAGCATCTCAGGAATAGGATTAGAGTTGTAAATCATGCTTAGTCAAAATCATGGAAAAATCCAAGTAGTGGAATTTGGAATGCTTTCTTATTTTATATTTTAACACCCATTTCTTTTACAACTCTTATTTTTAACTAAGTATATTTATTTGTTTTTTTAGTCTGTCTCCCCCACTAAATTCTGAACATAGGACCTTCTCTGCCTGCTTTCCTGTTGTCACTGACTCACGATAGACACTTCATAGAAATTTCCTGCTCTAGAATCTGACTCCTGGCAACTCTTGGCAGTGGCTCAGGGATCCAGAATCAAAGTCTGAAAAGTGAATACAGAATTAAAGAAAAGCTGCTTCTAAGAGACCAAAGAGCAGGCTGAGGAAGAGTGAGCTGCTCTAATAGTATCTCAGGCCTGCCACTGCCTTTCATGCTGACACATCCAAGCATACCTGCCAGGTCTGGTCAGATATTCTCTTCTTAAAGAGGCCCTCCTTGATGCAGATATGACACTTTCTTTGTCTATAACCTCCAGAAAAAGAGGAGATCTGAAAGGCAGTGTGCTGTGTGAGGCTGGAAAGAATCGGCGATGGTTGATGGGATGACCTTAAAATGCCAATTAAGCCAGTGATGAGGGGCAGAGCCCTTGTGAATGTTCACACTCTCTTGCTCTCGCTCTCTCTCTCTTTTGGTATCTGGAATATACCCAGGATTTCCACTCCCAAATACTTCCAGGTTGAAGTGTACATATATCCATCTATATAGATATATACATGATATACAATAATTTTACCATAAAAAGGGCTCTGCACACATTTTTTAGTACTCATTTCTTTTTAGAAAAAGTATATTTGAAGAGCATTCCCATACTTGAAAAGCTTTTTAATGTTTTTCCTCCCCAACTAGTTCTAATGCCTGTTACAATTTCACTAAGACATAGAACAGAGAGGTAAATGAGGTACTGCAAAAACAAATGCCTCTAAGGAAGTTTCAAAGGCATTTAACATTTTTAATGTAAATTATATATTTTGTTTCTATAGAATTTACAAAGTTAAACATCCCAAACATGTGGCACCACTCTGGCAAACCTGTTTCTTTGTAAAGAAATACCTATTCACAAAAAAAAAAAAAAAAAAAAAAAAAGATTGCATGTTTGTAAATTTTTATTTGGCTGCTGTTTGGAGTAATGAAGGGAAGGAGACAACCACTTATCAGGAACCTATTATATGCCACATGCATTCCTTGCCACCTTAGAAGTGCTATGTTGGTTAATATTAACAATCATCCTATTATATTAAATCCATAAATTGCCCCTAATAGAGAGTATGAAACATGTTCCTAGTTACAAAGTTAATAAGAAGCACAGTCAAGGTTTAAACCCAGGCTTTTCTTCTCCTCCTCCTCCTCCTCCTCCTCCCTCTTCTTCTTCTTCTTCTTCTTCTTCTCCTTCTCCTTCTCCTTCTCCTTCTCCTTCTCCTTCTCCTTCTCCTTCTTCTTCTTCTTCTTCTTCTTCTTCTTCTTCTTCTTCTTCTTCTTCTTCTTCTTCATGTTATGATAGTCACTGTACATCATTAGTTTTTGAGGTAATATTCCAAGATTCATTGTTTGTATATAACACCAAGTGTTCCATGCAATACGTGTTCTCCTTAATACCCATCACTGGTCTCACTCATCCCCCCAGCCCCTTCCCCTCTAAAACCCTCAGTTTGTTTCTCAGAGTCCACATCTCTCATGGTTCACCTCCCCCTCCTCTTCATATCCTCTTCCTTCTCCTAATGTCCTCCACTACTATTCCTTCTGGCTCCCATATCCAAATACTTTTTATTTCAATGTCCTTTTCCTTAGTTTTGAGTTTCTGGGACTTCCTGGAGTTTCATGCTGGAGGGTAAGACCCCAGCAGAGCTAGTCCACAGCATACCTTTCTGTGCTTTCAGCTCCAGCTGTAGCATTACAGGAAGCTTCATACCCTGCATTTGTTTATTATAGTCCACATTCACAATTATTTCATTTGTCCCCAAATAGCAAAAAATTACCTGTTGAGCCTACAGTTGAATTCTACTGCATTATGGTCCTTCCTCTAGAGGATCAACTTGGAGGAGAGAACTTTGCAAGACTTGTTAGTGGACTTGCAGGCATTTGGGAAGGGAATTTAGGCTCTAGGACACAACTAGAAATTGGGGCATGGAACCTGACCCCAGAAGACTTCTTTGCCCCTTTGGAAAGGACTGCAGGTGGAAAGCACAGGACCAGGACTGAAAACCTCTTGTTTCAGTGTAATGGTGGTAATTTCAGGCCAAAAAATAGGAATAACTTAAAATTCTCTTTTGAAAATGGCAAAAACTGAAAACTTGGCAACTTTGGCCAGGGCTCATTGATTAATTTCTCTGTGAGAAGCCATTTCAGGGGCCATGATGCCATGGGCAGAGCAAGGACCACTGCCTCCTTTCCTTTACACTTTTTCAACCACTGAAATCTTGCTTTTGTAGCAGCCCACTTACCAAAATAGTTCTGACATCAATGAAATTTTGATTGTCAAAACCAGTGGACATTTCACAGAACTTACTTCATCGGTAATAACATGGTTTCTGGTGAGCTATCACTCAATTAGTCCTTCCTTCTTTTATCAAGAGTGGCCACATGGTGCAGGCTGGCCAGCGGATATATTTTATCTTCTTGGTGTAGTCATGGGATTGAAGAGAACCAATCAGAGTCCCTTGACTGAGAGAGAGAGAGAGAGAGAAACAGAGAGAGACAGAGCAAAAGGCACAGGGATGCAGAGAGACAGAGAAAGATTGAAATTGGAGCACGTATTTCATGGGGCACTGGATGTGGTGAATAAACAATGAATTTTGGAATACTGAAAAAATTAAATATTTTTAAAAAAGGAAAAAAAAAAGGGAATTCCTGATAACTTGTTGTAATACCTTGGATCCAGTCATGACTGATCCTGTCAGGCATCACCCTGGATTTCCCATATATGTGAAAAAAATAAATGTGTTCAAATATCAATTGCTTTAAAAGGTTTGAATTAGGTTTGTGTCATTCATAACTGGAAGAACTTGAACTGCCCTGTGGAGCAAGGCATTCTGGAATACTGCCTCTGTTTGTTAACTCTCCCTATTCTAAACTTCTAAGATACATTTCTCCAGTTTTCCTGCCTCCATTTTTTAATACTACATTTATTGATTTCTTTCTCTATCTGTCCCCTGAATGTGGATATATCTCAGCCCTGAGATTCTGAGCAAGGGACCTAAATAAGCCTTGTATGGACTCCTGACCCATGGAAACTGAGATACTAAATGTGCATTATTTGAAGCTTCTAAGTTTATGATAATTTGTACTGAATATGATATCTTCAAAAATATTATTCCCAGCAACAATCTCTGTAAAGGTTCCATTGCCTACAAGATAAAATTTACACACCTCAGTGGGGCATATAAGGCTTTTTATGAAAGGTGTCTTACCTCCTTCTGTAATTTCTATACTCAAATTGTTGTCCATCCTAGTTAGTACCAAGCTATCTCAACTCTCTTCTTCAAACTTGGAACATGTTTTAATATACCTCAGAACCTCTGAACAGTTTCTTGCTGAGAATTCCTCATTTTGCACCCATTCCTATCCTTTTCAAAGGTCACTTTTATGGGGGAGGGGATTATAGGAAGAGGGAGAGAGAGAATCTTATGCGGACTTCCTGCCCAGTATGGAGCCTCGTGTGGGGTTTGATGTCATGACCCTGAGATCATGACCTGAGCTAAAGGCAGAGGCTTAATCAACTGAGACACACAGGTGCCCATCAAAATTCATTTCTGATCCTATCATCTCCTGTGAACCTTCATGACACCACTCTTTAACCCAATTCCTGAGCCAATTCTTTAACCCAGTTCCTGAGTTTATAGTCTTTCCCTCTAAGCACCATGTGTTTACCTGTAATTTTACAGTTATCACATTGTCTTGCCAACTGAGTGTGCTTCTTTGTCTGCACAAGCAGATCTCAGCAACTTGAGAGCAAGAGTTTCCCTTTGGCTTGTCCATATCATCCATTCAACGGTTTAATCAAGAACAATGATTTGTAAAAGAATTACACGTATTTTTAACATTTTATTTATGAAGATATCATTCATGCCAAAAAAAAACCCCACCTAGAATTCTTGGGGGAGAGGAAAATATAAGATAGACTAAATAATAACTGAAATCATGATGTGGCAATCCCTTAATAAGGATGAGAAATAAAGAACAATAGGAGGTCTTTGATTAATTATGACTGGTAGGTCAAACACTAAGTTATATTTGTATTTTCCAGGCATTCCATGATGCTACTTTGTAATATGCTATCGAGCACTAAAATAATGCCACAAATTTAAGTTTTATATAGTTCTACATGGATATACTCTTTAAATAAATCAACTATTGTCATTACTTTTGATGGAAGATATTTAATTCAATTACTAAGTAAATAGATAATTGTATAGTTTACAATAACCCAAATTTAAATGTATTACATAGTGAACGCATTATAGCGCTTTTAAAAAAACAGTGGTCTATCACATTTTGTTTCATTAAAAACAAATTTCATTCCTTTATAATTTTTCCTCATTTTTCTGGGAAATTACTTTTAAAAGATTTTTTAAAAGATTTTATAAGCTCCAGATTTATATGTAGAGACCTTGCATGAGAAAAGTTTTTCGTTTATGATTCAACTACTCTGCTTCCTCAGATGTATATTCTCCTTAAAAGTATCATTCAATGTAATAAGCACATTGAATTCTTTCTTCTTTCCCCTTCTCATATGCTAGACAAGAGTAAAGTTTAATGTCATGTGGCCATCTTACTAACTATAATTTTTAATACATAAACATTTACACAGGAATTACAATAAATAAGTACAATTCCATAAAGTTAGGTATTATGACAAAAAAGTATTGTTTAAATGAGATTTATTATGCTTGGTAAGTCAAACCTGTGTGCCCTCAGGTAAAGAAAAACTGCAATAATTACTTCAATATAGATATTTATAGACCTCCCAAACCTTCTTTCTTATAAAAATTATTTAAATTGCTAACATAAAAGGGAAAGAGATCTCATGACTTGTTTTAATCTACTAACACTACTTGCTGTGGACTAAAATGTGTCCACTCAAAATCCAGGCATTGAACCCCTAATACCAGCACCTCAGAAAGGGGCTGCATTTGGAGATTGGGCTTTGGTAGATGTAATTACATTAAAATGAGGTCGTTAGGATGGGACTTAATCTCATATGACTGGTGTCCTTAGAGGAGGAGATTAGGGCATACAGATATATCCAGGGATGCATATATACAGAGGATAGGCCATGTCAGGACTCAGAAAGAAAGGCCACAGTCCACAAACCACAGAGAAAGGCTTTAGGACAAACCAATTCTGTCAACACCTTGATCTTGGACTTGCAGTCTCCAAAACTATGAAAAAAATGAAAATCTGTTGTTTAAGTCACTCAGTCTGTGGTACTTTATTATGGCAGCCCTAGAGCCCTGACACAGAGCCCCAGGCTCCCTCAGGACTGCCAAGGGCATGATGACAACAGTGCCCCCTTTTTATTTTTATTTTTTTTAAGTACACCCTACACCCATCATGGGGTTTGAACTCAAAACCCTGAGATCAAGAGTCACACATTCTACTGACTGAGCCAGGCACCCCCCCAACAATAGTGTTAAAATAGAAAAGAACTTAACACATGTATCACCTTTTGAAAAATGAAAGATGAAAACAACTGCTGATGCTATAAATATTTCTCAGTAGCAGTTTTCTAAAAGCTGCATGAACTTAGATGTATCCTTATCAGTATTGATGCTGTTTCCCTCCTCCCTCTCCACCCCCCTCTCTTTTTTGTACCTTGACACAAACATGTTCTGTCCTGTGCCTCACAGAAAGACTAATCTGAGTGTACAACACTAAAACTGGGGGGAGGAAATGGTAGCTGGATTTTATATATCCCTAAAGTATTTACTTTAGCAATAAAACATAATGAGAGAAGGAGAGACTTTCATCTTGAAACCTATGCCAGAATATTGAAACACAAATAGACTATGTAAGATGCAAGAATTTTAAAAATTTCTTTGTTATACATCATTGCAAAGACAACTTGACATTTGGTCTTTACAATTAAAATGATAAGCACTGGGTTAAGGAACTTTGAAGTAACTTCTGCTTTATAAACAACTGTGAAATTTAGCAGATGAAAAATTTCTTTATCTTGGCAACTTGCATTATGGCTGGCATTATTTAATTAATGCAAAATGAAAAATACATGATCCCAGGTATTGCTACTGAGTGAGTTTTCCTAGGTTGGTGATTATACTCATAAAATATGTAATTATTATTCAGATAAACAAAATGAACATATTGTTATCTGTTAATATATCACAAACCAAAGACTTTTGTTAAATTCTTTATTGCTTTATGAATGAAAAATGTGATTTTTTTCTTGTCATATATAAAGGAACAGTATTTTACAACCATTATTATATAAGAAGACACCCATCCTATACAAAATTTAATTCCACTAGTCACAGATCATTTTTAAGGTACTTAGGCTACTATGGTAGCAAACATTATATCTTGGAGTCATTGAACAATACACCAGCTGACAAGCTAACAGAAAATTGAAAGATAATTTTTAATACTATGCTCCAACTAAATGCCAATTTAGAAACTAAATATAACTCTTGGATTCTGTTTGCACTTTAAAAATTACATTTCCAAAGTTTAATAGTAGAATGAAATTTTCTGTAAGTTCTACATTCTTAAGTCTTGAGGCTTAGGTAAATTTTGTTCCAAAAGAATGGGTACTATTACTTAAAATGAAAAAAAAAAATCCCAAATTTATATACAGATATTATACCTTTTTTTTAAAGATTTTATTTATTCATTTGACAGAGATCACAAGTAAGCAGAAAGGCAGGCAGAGAGAGAGAAAGGGAAGCAGGCCCCCCACCGAGTATTTTTGCACTAAGTTCCAACATACATTTTTTTTTAAAGATTTTATTTATTTATTTGACAGAGAGAGATCACAAGTAGGCAGAGAGGCAGGCAGAGAGAAAGGGGGAAGCAGGCTCCCTGCTGAGTAGAGAGAGCCCAAAGCAGGGCTCGATCCCAGGACCCTGAGATCATGACCTGAGCTGAAGGCAGAGGCTTAACCCACTGAGCCATCCAGGCACCCCTATTACACCTTTTAAGTAAGAAAAAATCCTGGAACTCTGAACTTTCCATTCACCAGGGTAACAAGGAACATATTGGATGACAAAACTATGATTCAATGGCTAGGGAGAAGTAGGCCACACTTATATACAACCTTAGATGATTCATTCAACAAACATTTATTGAAATTTAATTAAGTGTCAGGTCCCTTGCTGTGTGTTAGAGTAATGCCAAGATCCAGTCACTGAAACTGAACAGTTCTTAAACACTTGGGAATCAGAGAGAAAACAATGACAATGCAGTGTGGTGAGAGACAGGCCAGGTATGCTATATGGGAGGTCTATGAAAAGAATTATCCCCTCCCACCCACCACCCACCCCTCCACCATGGCGCTCCTGGGTGGCTCAGTTGGTTAAGCATCTGCATTGCCTCAGGTCATGATCCCAGGGTTCTGGGATCCAGATGTGCATCAGGGTCCCTGCTCTCTTTCTCTGCCACTCCCCCTTCTTGTGTTTTCTCTTCTCTCACACACACTCTCTCTCTCAAATAAATAAATAAAATTTAAAAAGAAGAAGAAGAAGAAGAATTATCCCAAATGGCATACACAGATAAGAGTAGGCAAGTGTTGGTTTCTTGCAAGAGATGACATATATAAGCTTTAGAAAATGAGTAGAAAGTTAGCTAGGCAGAGAATCATGTACAAAGACACAGAGGCTTACATATTATGGCCTATAAGCTGGTGATTAGAATGGCAAAAGGGAAAAGCAAGAGTCAATGGGAGAAATTCTAAAGGAACTTATTTGTAAATCTTCAGATATCCAGCAAAAGTTAGTGGGCTCAATGGTTGGTTATTATTACTAGGTTTGCCATCATGAACCCTATAATCAGGAAATTCCTCATTCTAATACTAATTGAGAAAGTTAATTCTTTTTGTCTCAGTATGCTTTTCCATAAAGTGGTAATAGTAACATCTACCTCATAGTTTTAGCTGAGATGAAAAATTGAACTAATGAAAATAGATGTGATAAATGGAATGTTTGTATTTCCACAAAATTCATATTTTGCAGCCTTAACCCCAAGGGTGAATGAGTTTGGAGACGGGACTTTTAAGGAACTAATTAAAGTTAAATGCGGTCGTAAGAGTGGGGCTCTGATCTGATAGGATTAGTGTCCTTATTAGAAGAGACCCCAAAGAGCTCTCTCTTCCTCTTTCTCTGTACACACATGCACCAAAGCAAGGCCCTGTGAGGACACAGAGAGAGGGTAGCTGTCTGTGAGCCCCAAAGGAAGCCCTCACCAGAAATTGAGTTGGTTGAAATTTGGCCATTGGACTTCAAGACCTGAGAAGGGTGAGAAAATTCATTTTTGTGTTTAAGCCCCTCAACCTATGGTATTTTGTAAATGCAGTCTAATCAGACTAACACAAAGGTAAAAGACAAATCACTGGGGCTGGCACATAGCAAGAACTCAGCAAATTGAATCAAAACCTAAGAGCATGATTCAGATTGCTCTATAGAAAAATAATCCTAAAAGGAGGATGGAGAATGATTCAGAAAGGAACAAAACAAGAAGTGGCAGGGACACCTGGGTGATTCAGTTGGTTAAGCGTCTGCCTTTGGCTCAGGTCATGATTCCAGGGTCCTGGGATGGAGCTCAGACTCTCCCTCTGCCCCTTCTCCTGCTTGTGCTCTCTCTGTCTCAAATGGATAAATAAAAACTTAAAAAAAAAAAACACCTAAAGGGTACGTGTAACCCAGGTGAGAATTAAAGCTATGGACAGAAGGGTGGAAATGGGTGATAAGTTGGAGAGAGGTATGCAAGCTATTAACAAGTAGATCTTCTAAAATCTAATGGCCAGTAGAAAACCAGAAGGCAAGGTGAGAGATGACTTCCAGATGTATACAGGTGTTATTAATACAGGGATCATTGGAGGAAGTGAGTCAAACTCAGTTTTGAACTTAATTGTTTTAAGTGATTATTTAAGCTTCAGAGCAACATTTAGACTAGAATACAAATTTGAACTAACAACCAAATTCCTCCAGACTTCTTAAGTTAACATTTCCTTTAACATCCAGAGAAAATGGCTAGAGGCCCCATCTCATGTAATTAAAGAAGTCAAGACCCTTCCCAGCATTTGCTGAGGCTTCCATAGGGGTTAACTTTTATATTTCTGTTTTCATCCAAATTTTAGCTCCAAAAGCATTCTTTGTGTGTATGCCTGCATGCACATTAGGAACATTTAACATAAAATCTACCTTCTTAACAAATTTTAAGTGCACAGTACAATATTGTGAACTATACACACAATGTGTAAATCATATCTCTAGAACTTACACATCTTGCAAAATACTAGGTCATCTCTCTAACAGCAACTCGATGTAACCAAACCTTTTATCTTTGTATTTTTATATAAAAAAACAGCTTAGGGTCCCAAAACATATATCCCAAGGAAGATGAAAGAAAGAAAGCCAGCTAGAAGCTCTAAAGCTGTATTGACTCCTGTGACCTAGCCTGGAAAAGTGTGCACTGTTGCTTTCCATGGCATTCTATTCTAAAAACAAGTTACCAAGACCAGGGAAGTCCATATTAGACTCATCCTCTCAAGGATTGTGGTAGGCTAAATATTGCCTACCACAAAAATGTCCATTTCCTAATCCCAGAAGCCTTTGTATTTATTATCTTACATGGTAAAGGGAACTTTGTGGATGTGATTTAGTTCAGCATTCTAAGAAGGGAAGATTATCCTGGATCATCCAGGAAGGTCCAATGTAATCACAAAGGTTTTTCCAGGAGGGAACAAGACAATTAGAATCACAGAAGGAGATGTGATGGCACAAGCAGAGGTCAGAGTGAGGCAGGGCCACAAGCCAACACAAGGCAGCCTCTAGAAGACAGAAAAGGCAAGGAAAGAGATTCTTACCTAGAACTTTCAGAGAACTGGAGCCCTGTGTTAATGTTGGACCCATTTTTGATTCTCAGTGTCCAGAACTACAACATAATAGATTTGTGTTGTTTTAGACCATTAACTTTGTGATTAAATTGTTATATAGCAACAATAAGAACTAACATAAGGTGTGTCAAATAATTCGTGCACATGTTTTAAAATTGCCACCTTTATCATTTTCTTTGACTTGTTGAGAGACTCAAATGAGTTCATTAAAAGCTCTGTATTTTGTAGCTTCCATGTGCTAGCATTGGGTTAAGATGCTAAGGATATAAAGATGAATTAAACATGATTCTTTTCCCCAATATGCTCACAGATCGCATTCATGGAAGGACTTTGTAGAACTCTAAAGGGCAATATAAATGTAATATATTGTGAATCACTTGTGAAGCTTAATATGCAAACCAACCATTCCTTAATTTACTAAATCATAAATCAGAATCAATATTTCAACAGATGGGAACTATGCATAGTTCCTGAGTAAATTATAAACAAATACAGAAGATAATTTTAAAATTAAATGTCAATAGGATTTGGTATAGACATTTAGCATGTATAGACATTTATCAAGTATGAAAATCTATTAGTACAAGTATACTATGGTCAATTTCAGTGCCAAAGCTCTGTTAATGAGCCTCCAATATGCTAAGGGACATCTCCTAGGGATGAAAGGCTAGATTGTTTCATTCTTTCACCGAACTTTTAACTGAGGCAGCTAACAAGGTAGCCAACTGTGATTTAGACACATATCTAGTAGAAAGTAGATAGAGATTGCTAATTTAGTTTGTGCAGGTCACTGAACTGATTGCGTTAGGTGACAACTTATGGTCACTTCATATAGGATCATGACTACAAACCTGAGGCCAAAAAGAAAAAAGAAAGAACTTTTTGAACTTATTTCAATTGCTAAGAAAAGCAACAAGAAAAAAGAGACACTGAAATATCAATTCTGTTGTGATATTTAGGTCTTGGAACACCTTTGTAGACTTGAAAATCACAAACAAATATCTAAAGTAGGACTAGAATCTATAAATGAGCCCATGCAAATAAAGTTGAAGTGAACTAAACATCTCTTTAGAGAACCAAAACCCCTTCAGTTCTTGAAGAAAGTCAACTGTTCAAAGGATAACTAGCTTAATGATTACGTGTTAAAAAATACAAGTTCTCAAGAAAGCTAAAAGGAATGATATACAGCAGTCTGCCCTGAGTATCTGGGGGAGCCCTCTTTCCACAGGCACAGATGCTGGCAGCTGGCCAGCATCTCAGGCAGGCAGCTGGCCTGGGAGGAGTAGGCTCTGCCAGCTGGTGCTAAAAAATTAAAATTAAAATTAAGGAAAAAAAATAAAACAACGTGAGGTGCACATGCATAACAATCAAGCCTTGATTCCTGGTGTTCTCCCTTCTTCAGTCCTGAGGGAAGCCCCATGGTGAGGCAGCTATGCCCCTCCCCATCCCACTGTCCCATGCTGCTCCTCTCTGGTTTTGGTCCCCCTTTGGGCAGGTTTGCTGTGTTCATTCATCCAAGCACAGTGTGTGCCAAGGAATGTGCTAAGGGCTGAGGATGAAGATATAAATATTAATTACATTCCCGACTTCTAGAAATATGCAAATTTGAAAGCGTTGTGGGCTGTTTTTTAAAATGCCTAGACATCATAAATCGCTGCAGAAAATGGGGTGACTGCAGTGCTTATGGCAAATAGGAGCTGGACAAGAGGGAGTAATCTCTTCAGGAGGTAAGGACATGAGGAAAGAAATAAAGATACAAAATAGAAGTTGAATTTTAAGATGTTAATATACTATTAAGGTATAGTCTGAGCTGTTACAACAAAGAGACCAAAAATTATAGAAGCTTTAAACTACCATTTCTTTCTCTCTCTTACAGTATGTTTCAGAAGGATACGGCTATGAGGCAGCACAGCCATCGTCAACCCGCAGCTGCTAACTTCGAGATCTGAGGAAGCTGTTCCAGCCCTTGATATTGTGTATCTCTCAGGGAGAGGGAAGAAAGGGCAGAATCCCCTTTAAAGAGACAACACAGAAATGGTTCACATCACCTCCGCTCACAGCGAGCTTCAAATGAGGCTGGGAAATGTAATTTGCTGGGTAGCCTTGTGCCTACCTAAAACTCAGGAGTTCTATTAAAAATAGAAAGCAGGATTCGACATCAGGAGAAAACAAGTCCCAGTCAGGAATAAAAAATAAATCTATAGAAGCATAGTTCTAATTGTTGGTGCATAGTTAGCTTTGTGACTTAGTCTTTAAATTATTTCATCTGAGACTTACATTCTCTGGGCTTTACTAGAACTAAAACATGGATTATTTAACGAACAAAAATATATTAGAGGTAAGTCAGGATCAAGACATTGTAGCAAGCATCATTGTGATAAAATATGCTTAGGTGCCCTATAGTAAAGGAATCTTAAATGACAAAATATTATCATGAGAAATGAAAAGAGATGAATACACAGTATTAGGGCCAATAATGGAATAGTTTGGTCATCAGCCTTCTTGATGAATGCATGATACTCTCGATAAAATAGCCCAAACAGTCATAAAACCTTTATGCTGTCAAGTCAAGAAACCTCAACTGAAAATGTTTGCTCAACCTGCATTTCATCCTATCTCTCAATCTAGCCATCAGATTTTGATCTATGTGAGCCTCAAGGTAATACATTATTGCTCCTAGAGTCCCAGTATATTCCACAAAGTCACATTTCATGCATAATGAAGATGGCAGTGAACTACAAAGGTTTTTATCAACTCAAACAGGAATACAAAAGCTGTCTAAGGGCAATTTATGGTATGTATTTTTAAAAGAGTAAGAAAAGGAAAAGCTTTTAGGTCAATTCATATGTCCTTAGGGAAAATTATGTCACTTAAAGACATTTGGAAAAGAGAAAATTTTCACTTTTATGGTTTTTGAAATTCTTCCTTATTTGAGATAAATAAATAAATATATATGTATATATATGTATGTATATATACACACACATATATAGATATAGAGAGAGGAATGTGTATATAAAATGGTAGTATTGACAATTCAAACAAAAACTCATAGAAGTTTTTTTAGGTATAGACATTTTGATTTTTAGATATTTATTGATTGCCTATTGTGGGCAAGGCACTTTGTTGGACACTGGGATACAAAATCAGTCACTTACTTTAATTAGGATAAATTTGCTATAATGATAAAAGAGTCATCAAAATAGATCAAATTAAGAAAGTCTGTTGTGAGAGGTAGTAAGGAGCAGTGAACACAATGTAAGGACTAATTGTTGAAAAGGCTGGGGTTTACTCAAGACCAAGTTGAGGAAGTTTTCTAGACTCGAGGAAGCCCTGGGGACCATAGTAATATATGTAGACTTTCACTCTAGTGAAATCTGGGTTGATTTTTGTTTGTTTTCCTCCTTATTTTCTCTGCCAGTTGTCAAATTACTTCTTATATCCTTAGTTCAAATTACCAAGCACAGTAATCTGATTTA
>ML109368.1:13697-27340 GCA_003697995.1 Taxidea taxus jeffersonii | reverse complement strand
GAGCCCCATGCTGGGCTCAAAAAACCAACGGTCCTGGTTATTGGGAAGTGGATGGATGTGATGTGGGAGGATTTGCACGATCGTTTACTGGACCTAGAGGGGATTATCAAAGTCTGTCCACACTCCACTTCTTAACTGGCTCGGGATGGCTGCAGGATTCGCTTTGGGATTTCTTTGACTGTAGAACACTGAGACTTCCCCAGTTTTATAGTATTCGGGGTGAGGCTGTGGGTAAGCTAGCTCTCCCTCTCTCCCCCACTCCTCCCTTTGTCTCTCCCTCCCTCTCCAACCTTTCCTTCCTGTCTTTTCCCCACCCACTTAAGTATTTACTGAGCACCTACTATATGCTGGGCACAAGAGTACCGTAATGAACAAAACAGACCTGACGTTAAACAAATAATAGGAACACATATTCAAGTCTAGTGTGGAAATGTGGTCCAAAGGGAAGAGAGAGATGCCATCGAATCATAGAACAGGTGTGGGGGGCACATGATCTCTCTCTTTATCTTCACTCCCACATCTCATGCAGCCAAGCGTGGGGCAGCATCTGTATTTACTAAGAAACAGCATGTTGTCCGTGACTCTCCTCCAGCTAGACAGGCATGTGTTTGCTGCTCAGACTACCGTGTGGGGAAGTGAGAGTTCCCCGGCTCTGCCCCAGGTGGGTGGGCACGGATAGGGAAGGGCATCAAAATGGGTCCTGAGCCCTTCCCCTCCCTGTGTCCCTGCAGCTTGTCCCAGAACAGCATCACTGACGTAGGTGCCTGCAAGCTCGCCGAGGCCCTGCCCTCCCTGGCTTCATCCCTCCTCAGGCTGAGGTGAGTGGGGCCCCCACTGAGCTGGTGGGCTGGGGGAGGGTGGAGAGCCCCCTTTCCGCCAGAGCTGCAGAGCCCAGCACTGGGGCTGGAGAGAATCCCTGCCGGGTACTGTGTTTGCTTGCTTTTCTTGCACAACTAGGTGCAGGGTGGGGTGGGGTGGGGTGGGGGGAGGGGTTTTGTCCTAAAATCCTATATCAACATGACCCCCCTGGAGGTGAGCCACGCCAAGGCCCCAAACAAGAGGGTAGCAGGGCCTGGGGAGATGCACCTGACAAGCTGGGGAAGTTGCTTACTCGTTTGGAAAATGGGGACCATCCCAGTGGCCTATGGAAAGCATTTGGCACAATGCCTGTTTCTAGTGCACAGTAAATATTGCCCTCTTTCCCCAGGGGATGGCAGGACTGAGCCTTTTTCTGGAGTCCAGCGGTGACGGTTTCCAGAAGGCTGACTGGGCACAGGCAACCGTGGCAGGCTCTTGCCGCTCACACAGTGCCTGCACTGCCACCTTCTGGTAGGCCTTGGCATAGCACTTCTGGCTTTTGATGACTTCCAGCCTGGCTCCCTGGGTGGTCCCAGGTCTGATGAGGGGAGCTCAGACCAGAGCCCCAGCCATGCAGCTCAGCCTTGCCAGCTCTCCTCTCTGGCCAGGCTTTCCTACTCCTTCCTCATCACCCGCCAAGGACGGGCAGAGTCACATTCTGGTTCATCTAGTTATTAAAGCATCCACCCTTTATCATTCCAACCAGGGTCACCATGTACAGCTGTATGGGTTGTGTATTGTGCAAATCATAGTCTATGTGATTGGCACTCCCTAGACTTGTGCAGGACATCTAATTACCTCTATTATCAACCATGGGCCAGTACTTGTGCTAGGAACTAGAGATACAGCTATGAACAAAACAAATAGTCTTTCTTCAGGCTTCTTGAATAATAAATAAACATGTGTACAAACAAAGTATTTTTAAATAGTGATTCATGCTGGGGAGGAAACTAACAAGGGCCTGAGAGGATACAATGGGGAGTATTGAATTCATCAAGGAGGTCAGGAGACCCTCTTCTGAGGGAGGTGCTCAGGGACAAGCATTCCTGGAGGAGGGAACAGAAGATGCAAAGGCCTTGAGGTGGGAAAGAGTTTGAGTCTTTGCCAGAAGGGCCACTGTGGCTGGCTACAG
This sequence comes from Taxidea taxus jeffersonii, assembly GCA_003697995.1. Classification (NCBI taxonomy): domain Eukaryota; kingdom Metazoa; phylum Chordata; class Mammalia; order Carnivora; family Mustelidae; genus Taxidea; species Taxidea taxus. Next base: position 25,350 of record ML109368.1, on the reverse strand, counting down.
GGAACGAGGGACAGAGGGTGGGAGATGAGGTGGGAGAGGTAGGGGAGGCCAAATTACACAAGGAGACTCTTGTAGGTCTGGAGGGGGCTTTTGGAGTTTTCCCATTGTGAATGGAGAAGCAAGTGGGGGATATGGGGGCAATATCTGATCTGACTGACACTTTAGAAAATGCTGCTAATTAAACCATGACATTCATTGATGATTAGACACACCAGGATCTCAATGACATTCAGATGTGAACAGGTACATCTTGGCCTCAGTGAAATATGGGAAGAATCCTCTGTCTGTGGGAGGAGAGGGAAGCCCCCTGGGTTCTAAGACCCTCCCCAGGAAGGAAAGCTTCCGCCTGGTTCCGGCCCTAGTCCTGGCCAACCTGGGACATCAGGGAATGCTGGAGGTTAGCCTAAATCTGTGTGCTGCAGTGTAGACCGGCTGCTTTTACACGCAGCCCTGCAGTGTAGCCCCAAGGCTGAGTCATGGCAAAGTCATGGCCTTGAAATGAGAACCGCAGGAGCACCTGGCATGTTAAAGGGATGATTGTTCCTAAGGACATAGCTTCAGCTGGCACTGGCGACACCCATCGCATTATTGACTATGCTGCTCATGGTAGCTGGGACTATGCCGCAGAAACCCATGCTGACCCAGTGGCTCTGGTTTTTCTCTCCCCTACTATGCCCCAGTGCTGGTCACACCATCTGTGGTAACTCAAATAACCTTCACTGTCCCCCCACCCCCACCAGGAGGTAGTAATAACCACAGCTAGGATTGTCATTCCACCTGCCAGGCTCTGTTTGGGGTGTTGAACCAGCATGAACTCATTTACTCCTCCCCGTGATTATTGTGCCCATTTTCTAGAGGAGCAAACTAAGTCACACAGGAGTTAAGCAACTTGGCCAAAGGTCACACAGGCAGTGAGCCCCGCAGCTGGGATTTGAACTTGGGAAGTCTCAGCCAAGAAGCTGCTTCTGCTTGCTCCTGTTGCTCTCCCTGGACTCTGGGCCTATTTTCCTCTCTGCAAAATGGGCCAAGGATCTGGCTGGGCTCTGGATCCCCATGGACCCTGACCTCTGTGTCCCTGCAGCGTGTACAATAACAGCATCTGTGATGCGGGAGCGGAGAGCCTGGCACACGTGCTTCCAGACATGGTGTCTCTCCGGGTGTTGGAGTGAGTATGGACAGTGGGTGGCAGGGGTCTAGGGCTCGGGGGGACCGCGGGGTCTCCTGCTGCTAGGCTGGGAAGGGCTGCTCTTTGAGAGCGTGGGGGTGGCCTCGGCCTGGGGTTGGATGGCCCCGAGCGAGGGCCAGGCCCCAGGATGGGTTTCCCTCCCCAGTGTCCAGTATAACAAGTTCACGGCCGCCGGGGCCCAGCAGCTCGCCGCCAGCCTGAGAAAGTGCCCTCACGTGGAGACACTGGCGTAAGTCTTGGTCCCCCCATGGGCGGAGAGCCACCAGCTCTCCAGGGGCGCAGCTCCTGTGAGCCCTGGGCCCCAATCCCGCTCTCGCCCTCACCAGTGTGGGGCCTTGGACGAGAAAACTTTGCCATGCTGGCCTCAGTTTCTTTGTCTGTAAAATGGGAGTGATAATATTTACCCCCAAGCAGTGTTGTGAGGTTCAAGTTAATCTCGGAACAGTGGCTGGTACCTGAAAATGCTCAGTGTATTAGGATGAATGATAGGAAATCACTTAAATTCTGTGATTCCGGACCTGGCAAATTTAGCGGTTTCATATGGTTCAAATTTATGTGTTATTCCATCACCACAGTGTCAAATGTCTGATGTCAGCACTTTATATTCTCTCAAGGCACTTTCACCTACATAGTCCCTCGTATCTTCTGGGCTAGAATTTATAAGACCCATTTTACAGATGAGGAGAGTGAGGCCCAGAGAGGCTAACTAACTTTTTTAGGGTGTAGAGCAGAACCTGGTCTACAGAAAGGGAGTCTCAGGACTTCTAGGTCTCTGCAATCCCCATATCCCCACCCTGGTCTGGTTCTGCCAGGTGGGAGGTCTCCAAGGTTCTAGGCTGGGTGGTAGGTGGGAACTGGGGGGTCCCCTTCTCTCCTCTAACCTGCCTGCCATGGCCATCGCAGGATGTGGACGCCCACCATCCCGTTTGGTGTCCATGAGCACCTACAGCAGCTGGACTCACGGATCAGCCTCAGATGAGCTCTGGGATGCCTGGGATGAGGTACCCAAGGTGGGCTTGGACGGGGATAACTGGGGGGTGGCTGCTGGGTGAGCACCGCAGGACATGCACCATCTGCGGCCTCCTGCTGTGATTGGCTGAGCCTCCTGTCTGTGACCAGGCCTGGAGAGGTGGGGGAAGGATGGGGCATGGGGGGTGGTCAGCCATCCTCAGGCCTTAGTTTGTACAACAGCTTCCCTAGAGGTCTCCCCGGCCACCCCTGCTGCCTGTCCTGCATGGTCTTCATAGGAATTTGCTCTACACGTTTCTGTGCCAATGACTGTCCCCCCACTTCTGTGCTCCCCCAACCTGTGATGTCCCCCTCCTCCAATGCCACGTCATCCCCAATCTCGACAGCGCCCTGTCCATGTATCCAGCTGCGCCCTCCTGGAGCTTTCTGACTCAGCCCTTCTCCTGATCTCTCACAGCACGTTCTCGGAGGACGCTGACCACGCTGGACCTTGACCTGGTTATCTGTGGACACAGTTGTCCTTGGGCCCACGAGCAAGCAGCCTGGCGCCCAGCCCTGCTGGCTCAGGGTCAGCCCCCACCCAGCCGTGAGGAGGACCTGCTCTGCAGATGGCCCCGGGCCTGGCTCCAGGCCCCCATGGGGCCCAGGTCGATGACAGCCCCGCAGACAGGGTGGGCGCCCGGTGGCCACTGTGGTCCACCCAGGAGCCCTGAGGCAGGCCCTGCGGGACACTCCCGACAGCGGTGGCCAGGCCAGAGTAGAGGAGTGGGGCATCCCCATCTCTGTCCCCCCAGGTCCCTGCCGGCCCAGGAGGGAGGCACTTCTCCACACTGCACTCCTAATAGGGTCCGCTGGGTGCTGTGCAGACAGCCGTGGCTGCCCTGCCAGCGCCTTTCCCAAACTGTGACAGGCGGGGATTCTGCATCCTGCGGCAGCTGCTTCGCGTCTGCTGGACCCACTGGTTTGCACTAACTTCGTTGAGCCCAAAGCTCGGCCTGGCGCAGACACACGGGACTTTAGCTGGAAAGAGCGGACGGTACACTAATGGAGAGGGGAAGGGCGAGGGGGTTGGAGCCACACCTGCCTCTCGGCCTTCATTTCTTGCGTCGTGTTTCACTACATTATAAAGGGCTCGTTTAATCTCACGGGCACGTCCACCATTTGAGTTTATACCTTGATGACTGTTTTGGGGCGCCCGCTGTTCGTTTACCGAATGCACCACACACTCCTCCCAAGATGCAGGGACTTAAAACAACACACGCGTTGATTCTGCTCCAGGGCTGGTCACTGTGGGCTGGGCTCGTCTTGGCCCCACTCCATGTCAGCGAGTGCTGGCTAGCGGGGGGCCTGGGGCTTTGGTTCCTCTAAGGAACTGACCACAGAGGGGGCACCTCTCCATGTGAGCTAGTTTGGGCTTCCTCATTGCGTGGCGGCTGCCTTGAAGGGTGAACATCCGAAATGGGAGAAGGAGACAGAGACCAGAGAAAGAAGAATCGTTTCTATAACTCATCCTTGGGAGTCACATGGCGTCACTTGCTCCACATTCTTTCTGGAATGGGACAGGGGCCGTGGCTGTCCTACCACCACACACCCCCCTTCCCCCGCCCCCCCCCCCCCGGCGGAGTCCACCATGGCCTGAGTCGTGTCCCTTTGGAGAGGCCCCTCCTCCAGCATCCTGAGCTTTAGCGGCAAATTCATATCTGGGGACTGGCAAGGTGATGCATCGTAAGCCTTGCAGGGGGCTTGTTTTCCTCTGCCTCTGTCTGACTCGACATTCTATCCTGGGAGCCGTTTCTTAGTCAGGTTGGCATCTTGCCTTGGCCACGGTGAGCCTGGAAGGGACCTGGGAGCTTTGTGGCCTGCACTGATTGCTGCCAGCTCAGCTGTTTTCACTGGAGCATGGCCTGCTTGGTCAGAAGTCCCAAGGTGGGACAAGCTGGCTTTCTCCCAGTAGCAGTGGGAGCGGTCTGCTCTGCTCTAGAGCACCGGCCCTGATGCCTGGCTCCCAGACTCTCCTCCTCTTTCCCAAAAGTGGGAGTCAGGGGTCAGGAAGGTCGGAGGGATTTGAACCCAGAGGCTGGGTTGGCAGTCCAGGCAGAGAGGGGCGTTGCCTTGTGCCGCGGCCCCGCTGCCGAGGGCACCAGGCGTTCTGACCCAGGCTTGGGTTTTAAAGAGCAGGGGCATTACTCCTCAGGGTGTGCTAGCATTCGTGGATTGTGCGGACTCCCATGTGTGCAGCCGCAGGGGTGAGCATCGCCCAGCTGGATGGGGAGGTCACGATGGCACGCACTGCTTCCGGTCTGCTCAGGGATGTCAAACTATAGTCAGAGGCCATGATTATTTGTAGTTCTGACTTGATATACGATGGCTACCATTTACTAAATAAGTCACTACCTGTAAGGAAGGGAGCATCAGCATCCACCACTTTGTGCCAGTACCACGATAAGCCCTTAAGCTGGTCTAGGGCCAGCAGCAGACTCCAGAGCTAGATCACGTGGGCTCAGTGCCCAGCTCACCACTTGTGCAAATTACTTCTTGTGCCTCAGTCTCATCGTATATAAAATGGGCATAATTATCATTCCTCTTCGTTATGCAGAGATTCAAGGAGTTAAGACACTGACAGCAAGAGCCTGGCATACCGCTCAATACTTGTTAGCTGTCCTTGTTACATATGAATGTGTGTTTTGTTTCTGCCTCTACCTGGAATGTTCTTCCCAGGCCCTTCATATTGGGCAACTTCTGATCCTGTAGGACTCGGTTTAAAGGACAGGTCCTCAGGAGGTTCTACCAGACCACTCTATCAAATAGACACCCCACGCCCACTCTCCAAACTGGTCATTAGTTTATTGTTCTCATGCTTGTTTGTTGTGTTGTCTGCTCCTGTCCTAGGATGAGCTCCAGAGGGCAGTTCACCTGTTTGCTTTGTTCACTGCTGTGCCCTCTGTACCTTGCAAGGTGCCTGCCTGAACACAGTAAGTGCTCAATAAATGTTTGTGGAATGAATGATCCTCACCGCAACTTTGCTTATATGCTTTGTTCATTCCACAAATATGCACAGAGAACACAGTGGGGTATTCAATACAATGCTCAAAGTTGCTGCTCTGGAAAGTGTTGTATTTTAGTAAATTTAAAAAAAATTCCCTAGGCAGGGCTGTCTGGTATGGTTGGGTGGTCCGTGGACTGTACAAAGGTGCCTAAGGAAGGGGGCAAAGGGGGCTCCCAATCAGTGTGGACTCTGCTTGCCAAGCTGGGAGTCCTGATGCAGAGCCATGTCACCCCAGTGGGGCACCTTTGTAATTATTAGCACAAAGTCATCTTATGAGGTATGTAAATTACTGTTCCCATTTCACAGATGTGACTTGCCTAGGGCCACACCCCTGCAAAGGAGGCTCTGAGTGGAGATGCAAACTCGCCTTTTGGTGGGTGGGTCTGCACAGGCACAGGCACCGTGTTGCTGGGACTGCTCTCTCAGCGCCATTTGCCGGGTAGAAGGAGTGATGCCCAGAGGAATCAGGGCATCTGTCTGGAGTCAACGCTGTATGTTGATGGCATGATTCCAATTTCAATACATTTTTAAAATAAATGCTCAGCTTTCCCCTCAGGCCTCTCCCCCATCGGAAACCTCTCCCTTTGCCCATGCACCTCTCAGGTGTGTTCTGTACACGGCCCTTGGCACCCTTTCTTAGCACAGGAAGACAGGGGGCACTGGGGCTGTTTTTTCTCTGGAGTTCTGCAGGTGCGTGGCCCTCCCTCACTTGTGACCTCACTCATACAACGGAGCCAATCGTTGTGCCTTGTTAACCTCGCTGAGTATGTGAGGGTGCTCTGAGAATCACTGGGCGCTGGCAGAATGGAGAATCGTGGCTATTTTCTGATGAAATTGCAGGTCGACCCAACTTCACCTGTTCACCTGCTCCTTCCCTTCCTCTCGGACTGTTCCGCCCTGTGGAATGAGAGGTCCTGCCTAACGGCTCCTTTGCCAGATCTCAAAAAAAAAAAAGAGAGGCAGGGCCCCCACAGGCTGGAGTTGCAAACATGTTTTAATTGAAAGAAGTCAGCCTCCTAAGTATTGCTTTTACAGGTTTATCAACATCAAGTATGCACACCACTCACATTTTCAAAAATATTTCCGGCCAGAGGGGCAAGGCGGCATTCCCCCAGCGTGACGTCTCAGTTCTGGCAACTTGATGAAGAAGCAGCAACTTGAAATGAATAAGTCACACCCGGCCCTCGGCCTCTGACACCATCTGTTCTTTTCCTCCTGACTTACTCCCTGGACTAGTCATTGTGTCTAAGACCAGCCTTGGGCCCAACCCGGCCGGGTTGCGGGCTCCACTGGCTTCAGAAGGAGCTGGGAGTGGCTTCCCTGTGTGTCCACACTTTGAAGTATTCTCTAAGAAGATTAAGTGGGAGAAGCAGGTGCAGTCGGGGGTGAAGAGCGGCGAGGCAGACTCTGGCTGGGTTCTTGTAAACATCCATCGCAACTGCGAAAGGTCATAAGCCAATGCAAGGCCGTGTGTGCGACGCTGTGGGCGGGGGAGGTCTTCAGACGCCCCTGCCTTTCCCCTCCGGCAGGGGCAAAGGCCTTCTGGGCCTCCGCTCTCAGTTTCAATCTCTCCGCCCCACCCTCCTGGGTCTGGACGGAAACCTCTCTGTTGGCACGGAGCTTTTGGGGGAAGCAGGCCTAACGAGAAGGAAAGAGGGGTGTTACCAGCACAGAAGCACCGTCCCACTGTCGCCCTATACGGTGGCCTCAGCCTTCCTCCCTCCCATCAGAAACCCCAGACAGACGCAGGCTGGGCATGTTGTTCTACAACTTTTAATAACTCTTTGTTAATGAATTTGGCTGATTTCTAAGGACCCTGGACTAGACAGCCAGTGTAATTTCACTTGGGAGAGGAAGGATGGTCCATTCCTTGGAGGGAGGAGGCGCATCCTGGTACCCGAGGAGGGAGGGCGTGCTCAGGGCTTGGCAACACCTCCCACCTTGCCCGGAAAATGCTTCGCAGGTTACCAGAAGGCTGTGACCTCAGCCAAGCCATTCAGCAGCCCCGCTGCGCTGATCCTTTTGATGTCCTTTTGACATCGTCCACACTGCCACATTTCCCAGGCCCTTCACGTTCTATGTCTAGCTGGGTGCCAGGGGCTCTGCAGTATCTTAAACATCCAGGGCTGGCCGCCTGCCCTAGCTCTCTGCCCCTCCATGGCCAGCTCCCACTACACCTTCTGCAAACGTCATCGTGCGTCAACTAAAACTTGTGTGATAGATACGCAACATGCGCTGTCATTCGCGGACATTTGGGGCAGAACAGTTCTCCGAGGCAGGAGGCCGTTCTGGGCACTGCCAGACCAGGAGCAGCATCCCTGGTCCCCAACCACTAATGCCAGTGGCGTTCTGGGGCACAGTGACAATGAAAAATGCACCCTCGCCCCACTTCCAAGGGGCACACTGAGGGGGCAGAACAGCTTCTGTTGAGAACTGTGCATCTCCCCAAGGTTCAGAGAAGCCAAGTGACAGGCCCAGCTGGCGCTGGAATGGTGATAACTGTAGAAACTGTCACCATCAGGTAGCCGCCACCACCACCCCCCACCCCCACCCCCCCCCCCTGGCACGCTGACCAGGCAGCTTCCACCTGTGGGGGACCTGCCTCCAAAGCCCGCTCGGCTCCCAGGCTGCAAGTGCAGGCAGAGCCCACGTCTCCCCAGAGCTGCCTTCCAACCAGTGATGACCAGGAAGGTGGTGGGTCAGTACCCCAGCTCCTGCACCCCACAGCTGACTCCCCACCTGTCCCGGCCCCTGGAGTTCCGGAGCAGGACTGAGCTCAGGGCTTCAGGGACCTACTGGATGACAGAACCCTCTCCTGTCTCACTGACCCACTCCCTCCTGGTAGTTCCTGGGATCACCTCCCCAATAATTGACTTGCACTTGAACCTTTGTCCCGGGGTCTGCTCCTGGGAGCACAGGGGTCGGAGGGAGCCCAGAGCGCAGGGAAGACTGTGCATGAAGAGCATGCTAGGAAGCGGGCAGGCTGGCAACGAGGGCACAGCAGGCCCTAGTTTGGTACGGGGTGGGGGAAGGGAGCAAGAAGGCAGGCCATGGTGGACACACAGCTGGAGAGAGGAAGAAGGGCTAAGTCAGCCAAGTTTCTTGAGCTACCTGCCGGATTCACCTTCTTGAGGCCAACTGGGAACACATCCTCCCACTGCGGAGACCTTCCCTCTCTCCCACTGATGACACAGGCCAAGTCCTTGGGTCCTGGGCTGGAGCACTGGTGAGCTGCGCCCTCTAGAAAGGCATCCACGGCTTCCCCTCGAATCCCACTAGGAATCCACCTTCCACTAATCTTCTGCTCCAAAGAACTCCTGGGGTTCCCTGTGGGGGTTAGTGCTGGTGCCCCTGAGAGCAGGGCTCACTCCAGACATCTCCAAGGCAGGGGTTCGTACTTAAGCCCATTTCAGACTTGTGCAGACTGGGCATCAGAGAGAACAGAATCACCCCCAGTAGGGGGACCCACTCCTCTCCCAGTCTTGGTGTCTGCCACCAGCACGAGCCGTCAGTCTGGCTGGAACGTGTCTCCGACACACGCCAGTCCCCGTCTGACCAGGCCCAGGGCCCCGCAGGTGCCGGCTCCAGCTGGTTCCACTACTGCTCACTGTTTCTTCTGTGCCATCCGCGGGGTCACCTATTTATGGCGAGTGAGGCCAGCCTTCCCCTTCTGAGAGGAGCACCAAGCCCCCGGCCTTCAGGGCACTACTTTGCTTTAAAAAGTGCCCGTTGAAAGAAAACAGTGGCACGGATGAGAATTCAGACCACGGAGCCGAAACTGCTGGCGGTGTCACAGGGTCTTTGGGGAACCCTGATTCCCACTCCCTCCACAGAGCGCCCGGACAGGGTGGGGACCTGCCCTGAGTCATACAAGCAAGGGGAGGACAGCCCTGGTTTCTGCGTCCTTGGCTGGAGGGTGTCCTGAGACCACTCACCTGTGCCACCCACTCTGGCTGTTCCTCACTCCCCTTGCTCCTTAACTTGCAAGTCTGGCCTCACAGCAACCCCCGTTCCCTGCCCTGCCAGGAGAATCTTGAGAATCTCAGAAACAGGCGATATTTCTAAGCACTCTACGCTCGTCTTGTACTATCTGCTTTTACTCCCGTCCTAGCTCGCTTATTCCTCAGAACCCCAGGGGCGGGGCACGGGGTGGGGCAGGCTCACCATCCAGAAGTTCGGATGGGGCTCAGAGAAGCTTCAGTCATTGTTCAAGGCCACACAGCTTGCAAAGGGCAGAGGCGGGATCTGAACTTCTGTGGTCTGATCTTAGGTTCATCTGTTTCCTCACAGGCATCAAAAGCCTCAGGCTGCAAGCTTGTAGAATCCAAGGCAATGGGTTCTCCAACCTTCTAATACCATCAGAGCATGACATACGATTCATTAGCCATTGGCTTTATTTCCCCCCACCCCCTTCCTCTTTCTTTGGGAAACTGTAACCTTTCATTCCAGGCTATTCCCGAGAGCTGGACAGGAGGAGTGGCCGGCTGACTCATTTCTGTCATTAAGAATGACAGCTGGGGCACTCGATCCATTTTAAGAAGCAAAGTCTCAGCTCACTGCCTCTGGGGAGAGGCTGCCTAGTTTGGGATTGGCCCTTGTGTCTTAGGGGTGCTGGGGGGCGATGCTCTGGACAGGCGTCTTCCCACGGCCTCCTTGGGGGCAGTCAGGGCAAGGCCTATCTGTGGGAATTCCAGTGCTGCCCCTTCCTAGCTGTGTGACCTCAGGCAAATGACCTCTCTGGGTCTATTTTCTTCATCTGGAAGAGGAGAACAGCGCCCACCTCATTAGGCTGTTGGGAGGACATGAAATCACATCACTGAAGTGCCCACAATACACAAGGCATCAGTCCGCAGCGGCCCCTCACCTCCCCTCCTGCTCCAGCTAGCGACCGCACCAGGTAGGGGGCCTCCTCGGCCCTCGGGGCCTTCAGAAAATAGGAGCCCTGTTGCCCTCCAAAGACCTTGCGTGCTGGAAACCCATTGCTCGTTCCTTTTTCCCATCCACCAACTGACCAATTCAGAGGCTAAAGACAGATGTCACCCAGAGCCAAACGGCCCCATGTGCCCACTGTCGTCTCAGTGACGGGCTATGTGGCAGAAGGACCTCTGCCTTGGCTAGTCTTTGAGGTCACAGCTGGAGGGGGATGGGAAAGGAGACACTGCCCCGCTGCCTGGGTCCCTAATAGAAGTCAGTGTTCTGGAGAAACGAGGATTGGTTTCTCCAACCAGGATTCTGCTTTACATGTCATGTACTAGCTATGGGTTTCGTGAAGATTCTCGGTCCAGAACGTGTCTCCAGCTGGTTGGGGCCTCAGACTTAGTGAGGCCCTTCTTAAAGATTTTTATTTATTTATTTGACAGACAGAGATCACAAGTAGGCAGACAGGCAGGCAGAGAGAGAGGAAGGGAAGCAGGCTCCCTGCTGAGCAGAAAGCCTGATGTGGGGCTCCATCCCAGGACCCCGAGATCATGACCTGAGCCGAAGGCAGAGGCTTTAACCCACTGAGCCACCCAGGCATCCTAGTGAGGGCAGTGTTTGCCCATGAGTCCTGCCACATCTAAGAACTACCCAGATGATGGTTTATTTAGTATTTTAAATCAAGGCACCTTTGCTTTTTTTTAACTCCAAATTTTTAAAAGTAACCTTTATGTCACTATCATGAATAAAAAACAGAATCATCTGGGATGTCTGGGTGGCTCTGGGATGTCTGTTAAGCGTCTGCCTTTGGCTCAGGTCATGATCTCAGGGTCCTAGGATCAAGGCCCCCATCGGGCTCCCTGCTTGGTGCGGAGCCTGCTTCTCCCTCTCCCTCTGCCCCTCCCCTCATGATTTCTCATGATTGCTCTCTCTCAAATAAATAAATAAAATCCTAGAAGACAACAACAGAATCATTGGTCATAAACAGAAGGCAACACTAAAAACAAGCATGACGAAAATGAAACCATTAGCTTTAGCCAGATACCCCTGGCCTGCAAAACTGAGCCTGGGCCTGGTTTCTCTGGTCAGAAGTAGCAGGTGCCCAGGAGTGACAGAGCATCAACAGTCTGTTTCAGCAGTCTCCCCTGCGGCGGAGGACCTCATTCGAGGAAGCCCTGGGAGCGGGGCTAGGAGGCCCAACGGGCCACGTCATAGCTGGGTATCCGGGGTGAGTCACTGAATGTCCCCAAGCCTCAGTTTCCCTCCCAGTATAATGGAGCTAACAAGCCCTGCCCCACCTGCTTCATGGATGTGTGTAGGGGAAGCTAGGAGATGTGGGAGAGGCACTTATTTTTAACCACCCAGCCAATTCCCCCCTCCAGCAAGGCATCCCAGGAATGAAACCTTCCCCTTCTGGGGGGGTGTGGATCTAGAGCTCACTCCCAGCCCCTCCCCAGGCTGGGGGCAGGGGATGGCAACTCTGAGGGCCCCAGATCACCCGGACTCACTGGGTACCAGTTCATAACCCTGGGCTG
>ML109368.1:0-13297 GCA_003697995.1 Taxidea taxus jeffersonii | reverse complement strand
AGGAGGAGGAGGCCAGCATCGGAGGAAAGGGGAGGCTTCTGGGGCTGGGTCCCCTCTGGGTCTGACGCACTGTTAGACAGCGTCATTTGTTAATGGCCGCACGCCATCCTTTTAAAAATAAATTCACATAAAAAAGTAGATTTTTGAAAAGCAAAGTACTAAAACTAATGGATTTAGTCGTAACTCCAAGTTATAAAGGGAGAAACAGTCACTTTACAGCGGAGAGACCTGGCAGACACCACCTTAGCCAAAGCATCATAGTTCACATCACCAGCGGTGGGACAGACAGACGTCACGCGTCCCCCAGACACCCTGCACTCCCTTCTCTGCGGGGTTCCTGCCAACAGGGCATCATCTGAGCCTCATCTCAAGAGTAAACATCAGATAAACCCAGAGAGACGGTCTACAAGATGCCAGACTTGAACTCCTCTAAAATGTCAAGGTCATGAAAGGTAAGACAGTGAGGAGATTGACGGCAACTTGAGAGACAATTAAGGCAAAGGGTGATCTGCGTGGTGGGATCCGGGACCTCAACAGTGCCCTTTTTTATTGTGAAAGGTCACTATTGGGGCAACTGGTGAGATCTGAAGAAAGTCACAGATTAGTGTGGTTACAGGCTTGCATCAGTATTAAATTTGCTGATCTTGACCATTGTGCTGTGGTTATGGAAATGAATGTCCTCCATCTAAGAAGCTGTACAGGGAAATATCTGGGAGTAAAGGAATGCAATGTCTGCAATCGTTTTCAAATGGTCCAGAAAAATAAGCTATACATCTGTGTGTACATACACACACACATACATCGCAAGAGCACATAATGCCTTTGTGTGCAGATGTGGAAAAATGTCAATCCGTACACTTGGGGACTCTGGGTGAAGGGTAGGGGGGACTTACTTGCACTCTTCTTGCAACGTTTGTATACTTGTGAAGTTATTTCAAAATAGTTTTGTTTAAGAAACTCAGCAAAAAGGAGCAAGGTCTGTAGCAGCAGGCCTGGAAGAGCTGTGAGTGGTATTCCGAGATGGGATTTGGGGCCCCTTCCTGGCGGCCCCCTGTGGCTGCAGTAAGGCTAGCACTGGGTTGGGGAGGGGGGCTCAGCTGTCTCAGCCAGCTTTGCTTCCCTGGCCCCTCACCTCTCCTTTCTGGGCCTCAGCTTCTTTATTTGTGAGATGCGGATAATGCTGCCTGTCTCTTTAACTGTGATCTTGATTTTCCACAAGCAAGCTAAGGTTTCAGAAGTTCCGGGGGAAAGACAGCACATAAATCAGGAATGGGAATGGCCGAGCTGAAAGGAGCCCTTCATTTTTTTTGACACAAGGACTGTGAGGGTCCTCCTTGGATGAAACCTCCAGTTTGCATACCTCGGGGCCAAGGGAGCTGAACCACTGGCACCTCAGTGGTCTTGAGATCCCTAATGGGGCCTTCTCCTATCCACAGGGGCAGCCAGCACCCATGCGCCCTGTGCCCAGCAGGCTTCCAGGTGAGCCTTGCGTTAGGCCAGAGTTAGAAAGTCAGCCAGGCCTGGGGTGCACCTGCCTCCCCTTGCCACCATCACCTGTCTCCAGTCTGGACCCCGGCTACAGGAGACTGCCTGATTCCCCCCATCTGCCCTGACTGCTCTTCTTCCCCTCACTCCCCGCAGGAGCTCTACCAGCTGCCCATGAGATCCCCCAGGACTTCAATCCATGGTCCATGTCCCTGCAGAAGGTCTGGGTTTCTGAGCAGGGCAGTGGCACGCCAGCCGGGGTATTCTGCTGCTGTCACAGGCTACAGACTGGTACAGAGGGACCAGGGCAGTTGGATCAGAAGCAGCAGCTGTGGCTCTGAGTCAGGACCTGGAAGCTGGGAGACCCTGTAGTAAGCAGACTGATGGGTCCGGTTACCCTAGCTCGGTATCTGAGCTACACCAGGCACCGCTGACTCAGGCAGCAACGTTCTGCAGGCTCTCCGTTTCCGGTGCACTCGGGCTCTCTCCCACAGCCCTCCCTCACTCTGTGCCAGGAGCAGGGACAGATCAATCCAGCTGCTCTGCCTCCGCATCGGAAGTGCTGGGATGTGAGGACGCTCCCTGGCTCCCAGGCTAGCAGCAGTGGCCCTCCTGGGAAGTGGCCTTCCCTCCTGGGAAGCAAGGAGCTCCTTATTCCCCACTTCCTGCCCCCATGCAACGATTAAAACTCTAGGAGAACTGCAGGGCAGCCAGGGCTCCAGAGCTGGTGGACTTTGGAGACCACAGGCAGTGGGAAAGGTGCTCTGGGGGTCCTGGGCCAAGAGGGCAGAGCGGGTAGTCTACCCCAGCGGTCCACACCTGAACCCGCCCAGCACTTAGGCAGGCAGTCCTCTTTGGCTCATTCGGGGATCTAAGTGTTCACGCGTGAGTGCACGTGCAGTTTTATATACTTGCAAGAGCCCGAGTGTACACACTTACTTATATCTGACTGTTAATGCTAGCAGTGGTATCTTACTATATCGCTTACTGTACGTGGGAACGTCTGCGAGTTTTATGTGTATCTCACTCAATCCTCTCAATGAGGAACATGTCATTATCCCCATTTTTTGGAAGAGAACAGTGACACAAGGAGATACGAACAGGCCCAAGGTCACAGCTGGGATTGGGATTTGAACCAGGTTCTTGCTTATGATCCCAACCCTAATACAGCCTCCTTCGATAAGTGCGCAACAAACATTGGGTGGACGGTACTGTGTGGGCACACACCAAGAGAAAAAAGAGAGAGAAAGAGAGAGGCAGGTGAGTACACCTTGAGATCCACCCCAGTCCCCGCTGCCTGGCATGCCCCATACCCTTAGCCAGTGCTTCCATGACCTTCTGGTGTGTAACGTGAGAATATGCCCACATGAGAACAAGCCAGAAATAATGAGATCTGACTACTGAGGTTCCTTCGCTTCCAGAAAGGGGCCCGGAGCTGAGGTACAGTCAGACCTTTTTTGGAGCTCTCCCAAAGGCTTTGCCTGCTGCTGGCCACCCTTCCCCTCCCCCAGTCTGGGCTTCCCTGGTTCTGGGGCCAAGACCACCCTGGCCTGGCTTTGGGATTGGGGAAGAAGGAATGCTGCGCATGGCTTCCCCACTTCTTCAGGCTTGAGTACTGTCCCCAGCCTGTGGCCTTCCTACCTCCAAGCTCAGGGCCAGGCCCTCTGACAGCTTTGCAAGGCTGTCCCAGCTTTGCAAGGAAGGGTGTCCCTGAGACATACTTCCTGGCATTTCTGCGCAAACAGCCTCTGCTGCAAAGTTTGTCGGAGCATTTGGGCTTCAGTTTTTGGTTCAGAGTCTGCCAATGTTTTCATTTGGAAGGGGAAGTGTTTCTGTTGATGTGGTGGAGAGATAAAATAAGACACCGAGTTACACTGTCTGAAAGTCAAACGCTTGGCTTGGAGGCAGGGACTCATTTTGGGATCTGCAAGGCCTAGCACAGGGCCTGGTAGAACAGCAGGCAGAAGCGAAGTCTGCTGAACAGCTGACTGAGTAATACGCAAAGGGCCTAGAACCAGGCATGGGCGATGAACAATACTCAGTCCAGGTTTTGAATGGATTCCGCAGGTTCTGCCTTCAAAAGGTGTTCTCAGTCTGTGTTTCTCCATTTTAGCAACCTTGCCCCATCCAGGCCCCCGTTACCCCCAGCCTGAGCAACTGAACAGTTCCTAACTGGCTTCCCTGCTTCCATACTTGTCCCGACAGCAGATTCTGCCCACAATTGCCGAAGACGGCTTTACAAATTGTGAACTGAAATTGTGTCACCTCCTGCTTCCCATTGCTCATGGCCATGGCCTCCTATGTCCTTTATGGTCTGCCCCCACCTGCCCCACAGACCGCTTCCGGGGCTGCTCTTAGCCACACTGGCCTCCTCTCGGTTGCTGCAAAAACCAACTCTCCCACCCCACAGCCTTAGCTCTAGATTCCCTCTGCCTCGATTGGTTTTCCCCAGATCTTCAGTCTGGCTTCTGCACCAATTTAGGACTCAGCGCAACTGTGTCATCTCAAGGGGCCTTTTCTGACCCCCTCCCCCTTTCTAAAGCAGCCCATCTCTATTCTTCTGCTTCGCTCACTCAACAGACATTTACTGAGTGTCTACTAGATGCCAGGCACGGCACATGTCCTCGTGGCTTTCAGAAGATCTCCTCACCTTCTTTGGGAATCTGCTTGTCTTTTCTCACCAAGTGCCAGGAGGTCACACCTAAGTTTCTCTTGATCACTGAGTTCACCCACTGGGCACAATATGTACTCCATAAATATTTCATCCAATCAAAGAATGGATTTATGGATGGATGGGTGGATGGCAGGCAGGCAGACAGGTAGGCAAGGAGACTGGGCAGGTATGCAGGGCAGCTGACCCAACTCTCCACCTGGCACTTGGTTCTGGCTAAGGTCTCGGTGAGCTCAAATGAAGCTTTTATCAAAGAAATCTCACTGTCCACCTCTCAGGGGGAGACCCCAGCCCTCAGCACTACCTCTAGCAGGTCTTGCCCCACCCTGCATTCCCTCTGACTACGGTCATCTTGGCAAAGGCAGGCCACAGAGGAGGGGAGTTAACTCAGCTTGCTCGGGGAAGTGGCATTAGTGTCTGTCTTCTAGAAGGAGCTCTTGCCATCTCAGTATCCTCCCACTCAGGCCCTGTGCCTAGTGACACTGCACACTGTCCAGTGGAGGGGCCCAAAGAGTGCCTGCAAGTCCCATGAACCCTCACCAGACCCAACAGCCTGCCTCTCTCTCTCTCTTTCTCTCATCTTGTTCAGCTGCCTCTCTTCCCAGCCCTGAGACTTTGGCCAAGTCCCTCTCCTTCCTGGACCTTCATTTCCCTCCCAGCAACACACAGGGTGTGGCAGGACACACAGCTGCCTGGTCGCAGCCCAGAACACCTCAGTGCAAAGATCCTGTGGTCCCTACTCCTGCTGGTTCAAGGGCTCCTTGAGGCAAAGCCAGCCCCCGCTTGCCTGGTCTGCGAAAGGAACCTGCAAAATTGGCAGCCCTTGCAGATGCAAGCTGCAGACCTGCCAAGCTGGGGCACCCTGAAACCCGACTCCCAAGAAGCAGCAAACCCAAGGCCAAAAGGAAGTGCAGACTTTGCAGAAGGAGGTTTCTCCTCTTGCAGCTTCAGCCAGGGCCCTTACTCTTGAGTCTCCACCCCGTACCCCAGGGGCCACAGGACAAAGGTGGTCACTGCCTGGCTTGCTACCTCTTCTGACACTCCAAGTCTTTATCCTTCCAGGACTATGGGAATCCCCAGAAAGCCAAGGTCACCACCAAGCCAGACTGAGGCAGAAAGGAGGAGCTGACAGCTCTTCCTCAAAGGGATCTGGGTGCAAAGGCTTTTCTACAAGCCGTGGCAGTAGGTACCATGGCTAACCCAAACACCCCTTAGGCTCTGCCTCTCTTCCCCTCTGCAACAACTGTCACCTTCATCAGGGAAAGCTTTCCAGCCCCAGCTAAGGGCCTGACAGGGGTCCGGCCATTCCTGGCATCTGAATGGACCTCCAGGAGCCTGGGGGAAGGGTGCGTGTCTGGTCTGGCGATGCCACCCTCTTCGCCAGCACCCCTAACCCACACTCATCTGGCGCAGAGAGGGCACTTACAGGTCTCGGAGGCCGGAGACGGCCTCGTCCTGGGGATTCCATCCCTGGCCGGACGATGCCCCCAACCAGCAGCGGCGGCATGATTTGGGCGGCTGGTCCAGGCCGAGGGGTGCGGGTCGTTGGGGGGGAGGGGAGGGCGGTAGCCAAGCCTACTCCAAGTAACCATCGAAGACATCGAGCTCCGAGTCGGCATCGTAGAGGCCGGATCCGGGGTCGGAGAGCACGCCGAGGTCCACCAGCGCCTGGTCCATGTCCTCGGGCAGGAAGACGAGGCCCACGTTGAGGACAATGTACTCCATGAGGAAGGCGTAGTACAGGATCAGCACATTGACGAAAAACAGGCCCACGTAGAACATAGAGGGCAGCAGCGACGGCGGCACGTAGGGGACCAGGGGGCCCAGCGCGTCCAGGTGGGCCGCGACCCGGGCGCCGGGCATGCAGGGGGCGGCGAGGGCGGCGGCCCGGCGATCCCAGCGATCTCAGCCGCTGTGGCGCCCGGGCGGCCGGCAAGGGGGCAGCTCAGCCATCCAGTGGCGTCCCGGGGGCTCGACCCAGGCGACGCTGGGCCCCGGCGGTGCCCCCGCCGTTGTGCGGCGGCCTCTGAGGACGCGCCCCGGCCCCTGAAACGTACCCGGCGGGGTCCAGGTACCCCCAGATGTGCCCACACGGTCCTCTCGATCCGCCCGGGGGCCAGGCAAGCCCCCCCGTGAGGTGGCCGGCGGCTGCCCGGCTCCTCCGACGCGCCTCGCTCGAGCTCACAGGCCCTCGCAGCGCGGGCGGGGAGCCCACCGCGGCTCAGCGTCGAGGGCCAGTCCCGGCGGCGGCCTCTCCAGCCCCGCCCGGCAGTTCCTCTAGCCCCCTGCGCGCCCCCGCAGGCCCAGCGCCCATGGCTGCGGCCGCCGCGTCGCCCTCCTGGTCGCGTTCCGAGCACCGCCTCCGGAGCGGCCCCGCGTTCATTGGCCCGCTGCCCCTTGCCCGCGCTCATTGGCCCACTCGGCTCCCGCGCTCATTGGCCCAAGCCATCCGGGGGCGGTACCACTTCGCTCCGCCCCCCGGGGGGGCGATGGCCTCTGAGCTGCTTCCCCGGTTCCGGGCTCCGCCCAGGTCTCAAATCCAATTGGCTCTGCGCATCCCCCACGGAGTAGCGGGAGGGGAAAGACACCGAGCACAGTTCAAAACCAGAAGCATCCTAAAGGTCAAGGTAGCTGAAGGGAATCCGCCCCCCGCCCCCGAGCCTCCTCAGCAGCCTTCCCCGAACTTGGACACGGCGTCACGCCTCTTTGGAGCTCAGTTTACCTGTCAAAAGGAGGCGGGGTAGGGGAGCGGTGAATTTACCAGTGAAAATCTAGGACTTTCCAAAGCGGCAATTTTCCATGCTGGGAAAGATTAATCAGTGCCTCCTTCAGCTCTCCAAATTCTGGCTGCCAGAAGGTCCGCCCATCGCGAGGAGGTGCATAACAGGGTTCAGGGACACCTGAATAAAGAGATTCCCAGGCAAGTCAGACCTGCAGCACTTGGGTTGCTTCCTGTTTTTGCTTTGCAAACCAGGCTTGAACGAGGACGTGGTTAAACATTGAAACAGCCAAGAAGTACATAAAAAAGTGAGTCTCGCACTCGCTGATTCCCCTTTTCATGAGCAACTCCTGTATATCCTTCAGGAGACTGATCTTGCCCAAAGCGCCTTCCAGAACAGTTCCACAGACCTTCCTTATTTTTCAAGGATTTGATTTTTTGAGTCATCTCTGCACCCAAAGCGGGGCTTAAACTCACAACTCCAACATCAAGTGTTGCATGCTCTGCTGACTGAGCCGGCCAGGCACCAGGACAGACCTTTACATCTCGGGTCACACAGAGCTGGGTGTTTTACACACATCGCTTAATTGCAGCTAGACGTGGCTGTGTAGTGTGCTAGGCCTTTTTACAGATGAGGAAATCTGGGCCCAGAGAAAAGGGAGGGCCCTGGAAGGCAGAGGCTAAGTCTGTGTGTGTTTGGAGATCAGACCTGCCCTTTTTTCTCCGTTACTGTCTTCTTGCCCATTTAGATCAATTAGAGCAAACCACTAATTCTCCAACTTCCTAAGGTGAAACAAACCTTCACACTGTCAGTCATTCACTCTGCCAGTACTTGTTGAGCATTTATGATGTGCCGAACTTTGTGCTAGGCAGTGGGGAAAGACATGGGCCCTTAGCCCAACTCTGAGCACAGCTAATGAGACACAGTAGTCCTTAGTTAACTCTGTGGTGTAGAAAGGAACGAATGAATGGTGAATAGGGCAGTCTTGCCTCCAGGGAGCTTCTCACTCCTCCTGCAGGACAGACTTTTAGATACATCTTCCTGGCTCATGCGGGGAGTTGGGTGTTTCTTTTCTTCTAATTCTAATTCTTCTTCTCAATGTGGTAGTTTTGGGAATTGCTTGGATTTTGGGTGAAGACTACAAAAATCCTCTGAAAGTACAGGATGTTCAGTTTTGGTACACTGTTGCCTGAAGGCCTTTCGAAATCTATTTTTTTAAGTTGAAGTGGAAAAAGAAAAGCTGTAAGGACCGTCAAGACCATTGCGATTTGGTACAGATTAGTTTACGGGGGCATAAAACGATGGTGCCAGGGTCTGAGCCACGCACTTACTAGCTGCATGACCTTCGGTAAGTCAGCTCCTCTGTGATTCAGTTTCCCCGTGGGTAGCGTGGGGATGATAGTACCCATCTCATAGGCTGGTGTTAGCCTTAAATATCAGTCTATGTAAAGCGCTCAGGACGGTGGCACATAATAAAAGCCATGCAATAGATATTCTGATTCTTGTCATACAAGCTAAAGATTGTGAACACTGCGGTTACTTTTAAGCACCCAGCGTCACCGATTCCCTACCCAGGGATGCGCGCCTAGGTTTCCCATTCCCGCCCACTGTCCGGGATACTGCGGGCTCTCCTCCTCCTCTCGCTCCGCCTCTTCTCCGAGGCCGCAGGCCCGCTGTTGTGCAATGCACGCCGGGCCTTGTAGTTCGTTTGCCGAGTCCCATCGGCGGAGGCCTCGCGGGCGAACTGCACTTCCCAGCGTTCCTCGTGGCGGCGGCCGTAAAGCGCGGCGGTCGAACGGCCGGTTCCGGCTGAATGTCAGTGCGGAGCTGTGGGCCGGGGAGGAAGGTGGTTGGCGGTCCCTCTACCACCTCCGCCGCTGCCTCCTCCGCTTGTGCTGCCACTGCGGGCGCCCGGCCGCTCGGCCGCTCGGGCATGAGACCGTGAGGCGGGCAACGGGTCGGGGCCGCCGACATGTTTGGCCGCTCGCGGAGCTGGGTGGGCGGGGGCCATGGCAAGTCTTCCCGCAACATCCACTCCTTGGACCACCTCAAGTGAGTGTGTTGGGGGCCGAGGGGGGCAGGCCGCGGGGCTGGACGTGGGGATGGGGGCGAAGAGCTCCGGGCCGGGGGCTCTGCGAGGTGTCAGAGCGAGGTGGGGGGCGGAGAGAGACGTCCGGGAGAGGCTGCACGATGGTTAAGAGCGAGGGCTCTGGAGTCAGGGCGCCTGGGTTCGAACCCTGACACCGTCGCTCCTCGCTGTGTGACCTTGGGCAGGTAGGTGGCTTAGCTTCTCAGAGTCTCAGTATCCCCATTTGTAAAGTAAAGGGATAGATTTCAGCTTACGGATGCACACTTCGTTGTTGCCAGGGCAGCGGTGGGCACCAGGCTTCCGGGGGTGGTACTTCTTAGGCTGGGCAGCTTAGGGGTCAGAGGTCAGGTCGGGGTTCCAATCTAGGTGTGTGAATTTAGATCTCAGTTTCCTCAGGTGTAAAGTGGATATAGTGACAGCATCTACTCCCTATGATTGTTTTGAGGGTTGAGTAAGAGAATGCACATAAAACTGGAAGCATAGGGGCGCCTGGGTGGCTCAGTGGGTTAAAGCCTCTGCCTTCCGCTCAGGTCATGATCCCAGAGTCCTGGGATCGAGCCCCACATCCGGCTCTCTGCTCAGCAGGGGAGCCTGCTTCCTCCTTTCTGTCTGCCTGCCTCTCTGCCTACTTGTCATCTCTGTCTGTCAAATGAATAAAAATAAAACCTTTAAAAAAAAAACTGGAAGCATATAATAGTGTTCAATAAAGGGAAGTCGTTTAAAAAAATTTTTCCCCCCTGGGAGAGTTTAAGGAGGAGACTATCAGAAATAGAGTTCTGGGGGAGCGCAGGTGGCCAACGTGGTCCTGGGAAGCGGGAGTGCACAGAATGGCCTTGTAGTCAGACCCGCATTCAAATCTTTGTTCTACCCCTTCATGGCTGTGTAACCTTGGACAAATTACTCCTTGAGCCTCTGTTTCCCCATCTGCAAATGGGGTTGATGTACACTGTGCAAGAACTCAATAATGTCATGCATGGAAAGAGATAGATCCAGTGTCTCTTACACAGTAGGTGGCTAATGGTGGAAGCAGTGTTTATCAGTTAGGTAAGGCCTTTCCAGACCACTCTACCTAAAGTGCTTCCCCGATTCAATTCCTCGCCTCCTGATCTTTTTCTGGATTTCATTCAATGCATATCTCCACTATCTGCATTTAGCCTGTTTGTTTTCACTCCTTTTCTGTCTGCTCCTAAACTGGTACTTTCAGGAGAGCAGAAACTGCTTTTATCCACTCACAGCTGCATTTCCAGCATCTAGCGCTGGGCCTGCACACAGTAGGAGCTCAGTGGCTACCGAAAGAGTGGGGAAAAAATAAGTGAATTGGGGACAGATGCAGAGCATGCTGACAAACCTAGGATTTTTTGTGGGGGGCGATGGGAAAGAGACTTTTGTGGAGGAAATGACTGAAGGGAGGAAAATCTAGTGTGTGTGTATGGAGGGGGGCAGTCGGATGGGGAGTAGGCATTCCTTTGGTGGTAAGAAATAGGCTGGTTTCCAAAGGGAGCTCCCAAGATTACTAATGGGAAGGAAAAAGGCTGGGGGGTTGGTGGTGCAGGGAGCAGCAGAAGGAAGACTGGGCCCAGGGAAAGGATTGGTGGGAGGGAAATTAGATGGGGTTTCTCGTTTGGCCAGGGGTCAGGGTGTTGTGCCTCTTAGCTGTGTCTTTTCTAGCACGGAGCAGGTGCTTCATAAATGTTTGTGGGTCTCAAAGAGTTGGAGGGGTAGGAGGGATCAGTATGTAGTAAGGAATGGTATTGGAGGGGTGATGAGAGAGGACACAGGGAGGAGAAGGCAGAGGACGGGATGGGGATGTTTCAGGAGGTCAGGAATCTTAAATGGGAGGGCAGCCAGACTGGAAAGGGAGAGGCAGAAGGATTTCAGGAATTTAGAGAGTGGGTGGATGGGGCTGAGAAGGGGAGGATGGTTATCTAAAGGAGGCTGGGCCTCCTGCTAACATCCAGGCACCTGCAGGCGTCCACCTAGCTCTGCCTGCCTCCAGCCCTTTAAAGTACTTTAATCATTATTGAATGCATTTTTTGGTGCCAGGTACTTACTGAGGACTTCCGGTGTGTTATTTCCTTTAGTTCTCACAAGTCTGTGAATTATGGGAACTGTTATTGTTTTCCATTTTATAGGAGTGGAAACTAAGGTTCAAAGAGGTTAAGTCACTTGCCACAAGGTGACAACAACTGAAATGGTCAAAGCCAGGGTCTGACTTCAGTGCTCGTACCCACTGCACTGTCTTTCCGAATGAAACTGCCTCCTACATCCGTTTGGGAAGACTTTCAACTTGGTTGAGTCTCTCTGCCCGATGGGACATCTTTACCCACCAGCCAGCCAGGGAATGGTAAAGGTCCTCAGATTCCTTTGAAGTATCTGGGAACTGCCCAGGCTCATTGTTTAAGTTAAAAGGCCATTGGGTGCTTTTGGAAACCCGAGCTGCCTGTCCTAGATCAGGTGGATCAGCTTTAATCCATATTACAGTCTAAGGAACCTAGCAATTTGTATGTAGACTGCTGTGGGGCTTAGAAGATCCCAAAATGACTTGGAAAAGAGTGCCATAAACACCTAGTGCTCACCCCAGCGCTTGTGATGTTCTTCATTTGGCTCTGATGGTTAGCATCTTGGGTCTTGGGTACAGAACAGCTCATTCCCTGAGGGAGTTCGCAGGCTGGTGCGGGAGACAGCCATAAAGCCAGTGACTGTACAGCGTGACAAGTGCTGGGATGGCTGTAGGTTCAGGATTCTGTAGGAATCCTTGGAAGCCTTCTGGGGGAGGCAACGCCAGAACAGAGGTTTTGAGCACAGAGCCATCATGTGTGGCTGCAGGATGTGGGAGGGGGGCCCTGGGGTTTGTGGAGTATTGAGGTGGGGCTGGTGGTTGTGGGAAATAAGGCTGGAGGTAGAATGTGGCTTGGGCTTCATCTGACATGAAGGGTGACCAACCATCCCGGCATGCCTGGGGCAGAGGGATTTCCCAGGACATGGGACTTTCAGTGCTAAAACTGGGAAAGTCCTGGTCACCCTAATAGACTCTTGGCTTGACCTAGGGCAGTGTGGGTGGAGAGGAAGGATTGAGATAAATAAAAGAATTTAGAGTCGAAAAAAAAAAGGTTTTTTTTTTGACATGCAAAGCATCTAAGAACCCTCCCCGTTTTAAAAATAGACTTTATTTTTAAGAACAGTTTGAGATTTAAAGAAAAATGGAGAAGATAGTACAGAGAGCGGGAATTGCCTTCGAACCACATTATTCTTCCTAACATTCTCAGCTTTCAACTGGAAAGGAACCTTTCTGTTAGACAGGGTTGTACTTTTGCTAAATAATGGGAAACTACGTGACTGTGCTCCTTGTGTGCTGAGTCAAGTCGGAGATTCAGTGGAGACAGACTGAGATGGTGAGAGGTTATTGGCTACATGTCAGGGGTGGTTTATTGCCCAGACTAGTGGCAAGGCCATGACATTGACTAACAAATGCCCACCAGCAAGCAGAACCTTTACTGATGGAGTTGTGTGATTGCTTCTGAAAGATCAACTTTAGCAGGAACTGCTAGTCCGTAGTCTGGTAGAATCACCTTTGTGTGTGGGTCAAGATTCTTGGTTGCAAGTGACTGAAACCCAGCTGGAATTGCCTTCTGCCCCAAATGGAATGATTGGCTCCTGTCCCTAAGCAGTCTGTCCTAGCTAAGCCATGGCCAAGTCCAGGTGTTCAGACAGAACTGTCAGCATCTGTCTCTTCCCAGTTCTTGTCTCCGCTTTCTTCTGTGTTGGTGTCATTCTCAGCAGGCTCCAGGCTTATATCGAATCAGTGTAGCAACCCGTGGGGGAAAAGGGAGCATCCTTTCTAAATATTGTCCAGAAGTGAGTACAGTTGGACCAACCTGGAATCTCTTGCCCGACCCTGAGCTAGTCACTGTGACCAGGGGCATGGCGTGCTCTCATTGACCCTTGCCTAGAACCGGGGTGGCATCAGGTCCTCCTAAGCTAGTGGACAGAGAATGAGAGAAAGAAGTGGTTTTCCCTGAGAAAATCCGGGGTTCTTACCCAAAGAGAAGGGGAATGTGTGTCTAGCAGGCAGATGCTCACCTGTTCCCACTTTAGTCAACTTTTGCCTAAGATAGCACTGATTATTTTTAAGGGTACAGTATTGCCAGATGGATTTTTTGGGGGATATCATATTCACCATATCACTTATAATGAGCCTGTTGCACCCATTATGTCAAGTCCAAGTTCTTCCAGGCCTTTAGAGTACTCTAGACTCTGTTGCCATCCACCTAGTTTTAGAGCACAGGTGAGGACCCTCTAATGCAGGCTAGGGAGTCAGGAGCATCCTTGTTG
>ML109367.1:0-134550 GCA_003697995.1 Taxidea taxus jeffersonii | reverse complement strand
TTTTTTTTTTTTTTTCAGAATATTACACAATGTTTAGTTATGACTACTCCATATAGTAAATAATAAGTTCGATACACACCACAGTGATTTGGAATGTAATTTCTACAAGGACATGAATAGTTGTCTCTTTTCTCCACTGCTGTAATAAATGTGCCTAGTAAGAATAGCTGGTACATAGTAAGTGTTCAGTAAATATCTGTTGAATAAACTGAATAAATGAATGAATGGAGACCAGGAATGGGATATAGGTGTTCCAAAAAAATAAAAAAGAAGCAAAGAAAAAGAATAAAAGGTCAAACTTTTCTATGAGGCATAGGTTTCACAAAGTACAATTTCTGGAAAAATCTCTTATCTAATCAACTCTAAAATGCAGTTTATCTAATCTTATATTTGAATTGTTAAAATTAAAAAGTAACAATGGACTGTTATCTAACTCAAAAGGAGAAGTCATTTTGTTCAATCAAATTGAAAGGTTTTCTAGTACTGATGTCTGAATAATGTCAGATATTTAGGGAAACTATTAAACATTCTCTCCAAATCAATGGATTTGGGTCCTTAGGAAACTTTCTACTCAAAGGATTTTTATGTAAATCTCTTTTGTTTAAAACTCCATATTCATTTTCATACCCTTTGATTTTCTGGGTGAAAAGAACTCTTAAAATCAAAACAAAAGTTAACTCAAAAGGATACATTTCATTTGAGTTGAAGCCATGGGAGACAATAAAGCTGATGGTTACTTCACCAGGAACCATTAATCATTCAACAATGGTGAACCCTGGAAAACCTCACAGTGGACATGGTCTGATGTTCTGTCTGGTTTCAAGGAATTAACAACAAAACAAAACAAAACAAAGGAGCTGCTCTTCCCATCTAACGTGATGTTCTCAGGCCAGCCACCCCCAGCGTGGTCAGGTGGCAATGGTCATTGCTGAGACAGTTCCAGAGCTCACCAGCACCCTGGATGCGGAGCAAAAGGAGAACAACAAAGCTGGGATGCTGGAGATATTTCAAGGTAATGTGCATAGAAAAAATGCTGCGGGTATTCTCCAATAAAAGAGATTAACAGAAAAAGCAGTAAATAATAAATATGTCAGAGTTTTCCCTTCACCACCTCATATAAGCTAAAACTTGGTTGTAGGTTTACAAAATAGCCCCTGAAGTTTTGTCTAGATAAGATGATCAGAGAGCTCATCTGTTGAGATAAAGCAAAGCAAATTTTCTATACAGAAAATTTTATATTTTTCCTCAGTTTCATAAAAGCAGAATGAAATAAATGAAAACCCTTACTTCATACCTTATATAGAGGCAAAGGCAAAAGAGAGCTTAAGAAAAAACCTGCTGTGACTGAGAGAAAAGAAACCAGTGCAAAGAGAAGATGGGCGCAAATAAGAAAGATACTGCATTAAAAGAAAGACAAACTCCTGGAAACACTAAGAAAATTGAAAACAACGGTAGGACAAAGGGACGCGGATTGTGAAAAACAGATCAAATTTAAATAAAGGATGGATTGTTTTTATCCTTTTATTTTATATGTTAAAAGTAAACATTCACTACTATAGAGTTATACATACCACCACACAAAATTATAAACATCAACGTGGACTTTAAGTTCGAAAGGGAAGAAGAAATCTGATCATTCCAAGTTTCTATCAGTTGGAAACTGAACAATAAGAAGAAAAGGACAATATATTTTTAAAAGCTGCTTTCTGCTTAGCAACCTTGCATTTGAGGATCATTGTTCCCTATACTTAACATTAAATGGGATAAATAATATTTCTCATATGTCCCACTTGTCTTAATAGGTCTTACTCTGAGTACATTGGAATTTCATTTCCACTTAAAAAAAAATGAGTAACATTATGAGGTTGTGAAAACTCTTCTCTAACAACCAGAGAGAGGAAAAGCGAAATACAAAGAAACTTACATAATGTGCTAACCCTAGGCTTTTGACTTTTAAAGACAGCTAAATCACTTTCAGGGACAAAAGGGGGAAAAAAAACTAGTTGCTAAACACACAGCCTTTCTACATGTGTCTTCACTCACCTTCCTAAATGAAAAATTAGCTGGAATAAATAAAAACTTCCCAGCCACTAAACATATTCTGAAATGTGCACATTTCACTGCATTCGAGGTACAAAATAAATGAGCATAAGGAGAGGTCTTACAGCCAAGTAATCCTTTTGAAATTTAAAAGTAAATAATGTGATTAATTTTTCTCTTTGAATATACTTCTAATGGAATCTGATATATCTGAACATTTTTTTTCCTGTAATGCATGAGCAGGTTTTACAAGATTTAACTTAATGAGTTATCTCCTCAATACATACTTTGTTCTTCAACATCAACATCTGCTGTAACTCAGGATACACCAAAATTCAGTGTTAACATTAAAATCTCATTCAATTAAACCAAAGTTCCTTGTCTCTTTAAAAGGTACCTTATCTATTCTTGTGAACACACCAGTAAGAAGTCTCTTCAAATATGAAGTTAAAAGGAAAAATGCCCTTCAGACAAAAGATCTAAAAGGTTATGATGTTTAAAGAATGATTTAAAAAAACATCCATTTCTAAATTTTAATGTTTATTTTGTATTTGCTTGCATTTTGTCCTTCTCCAATACTTTTAAAAAGCACTTACAACCCCTACAACGTCCTCTCAGAGTGAGGGCAGCATAACTGCCTTCCCTCTTCCCACTGAAAGGATAAGAACATGGAGAGCAGTGGAAGTGAAATGTAAGGTTCAAGATCACGTGCCAATCAGTAGCACTGCTCAGTCTAGAACTCCACGGACCTCAATTCTAAGTCTGTCAGTAGATAAGGCATCTATGATTCTCCTCTTCTTTTGATCAGTAACAGATTACACAGTTACCCGTTTTCTTAAGGTTAGAAGACAAGGATATAAACCATAAGTCCTAAAAGTTATTTCTATCCCTCTCTCCTCTTCTTCCTACAGTTCTTCATCAGAAACATTGCTTTTTTAAAAGTTGTAGACATCATATACATCTGTAAAATGCCAATAAATATTCCAGTGCCTTCACAAAAATGTCAAGGGAAAGAGATATGAGCTACAGAAACGTCATGTTAAAATGTGTCAAGTGAAAAATAAGCAACTTTCCATCTCACAGAACAGACACTGAAGTGTAGTTTCTAAGTCCGTAAGTTAACACTTTTAAGTTTCATTTGATTTTGGCTGCTTTAAAAGTGCAGGCATAGGGGCGCCTGGGTGGCTCAGTGGGTTAAAGCCTCTGCCTTCGGCTCAGGTCATGGTCCCATGGTCCCGGGGTCCTGGGATCGAGCCCCACATCGGGCTCTCTGCTCAGTGGGGAGCCTGTTTCCTCCTCTCTCTCTGCCTGCCTCTCTGCCTACTTGTGATCTGTCAAACAAATAAATAAATAAATAAAAAGAAAAAAAAAGTGCAGGGATAAAAAGGGGCAAGTTTACTAAATTAACTGTTTTTTAGCCAATAAAAATTCAATATATTCAACTAAATTGGGTAACTGATGATTCAGTTAAACAAAGGATTATGTATACACAAACATCCACAGTGTAGTAGATAGTTCACATATTTGAAAACTTTTAACAATGTTAAGAAATACTGTATACTCCTGAGCAGATCAGTATTCAAGTTTCTTTGCTGAGGATATCTCTTTCAAGAAACCCATATCTTGCATTTTATCATTTCAGAGGGCACAGTAATTAAACTGCATTTTATTGACAAGTAAAACAAAATGATTCTATAAATGAAGCAGCTGGTAGGCCCCATCAATTTTGCTTATTTTAAAAAAATATGTTCCCTAATTGTGTAATGCCTATTAAGTATGCAGTGAAGTTTAAAGTTTAAGTGTTGTACTCACTAATTACATATACCTCCTTTATGATTCCTATTACACAATTTACTGTTTCAAAAGTTAATTATTTATTTTTAAAGATTTTATTTATTTATTTGAGAGAGAGAGAGAGAAAGCAGGAGAAGTGAGGAGGGGCAGAGGCAGAGGGAAAGGGAGAAGTAGACTCCCCACTTAGCAGGGAGCCCCAACACAGGGCTCCATCCTAGGACCCTAGGATCACGACCTGAGCCAAAGGCAGACACTCAACCAACTGAGCCACCCAGGTGCCCCAAAAGTTAGTTATTTAAAGACTGCTCAAGAAAAAGAGTTTCACTCTTGAATGGAAAGAGAAAGATTTGGTCCTTAAGGAAATGATGCTGCGTTATTTTCACAGTGTGAGTGTGATGAATTCTCTTTATTATTATTAATTCTGAAGTCAATAACAAGATCATATCATCATTTGGGCCATTCAAAATAGAATTTGTATAATTCATATTAATTATAATAACATCCAACTTAGTGACAGACGTTTGGGAGACACAAAGTCTTACAATAAAACATGGGCATGTCAGATAACAAAGAAAGATATTCAATATGCACTTTTTAGACTATTTTAAGTTTAATTTTCAAAATGAAAATATGTTCTTACTAAAACATAATTTATACTGTAATTCCCAACATTTATTCTCTATTTACAAAAATAGTAATTGAGAATATAAAAATTCAATTTTGCAGTACAAATAACAGTATTCTCCACACTATCACTATCACTTATGTCACTCAACCACTCATAAACAACTTGAGAATAACAGTATTTAATTTATTATACAGAATTCTTTAAGCTTCTTTACATACCCAGCACTCTGCTAGGCACTAGAGATTAAATTACAGATGAAACACTATTCTTACCCTCAAAGAGCTTTCTGTTTAGTAGAGGAGAAAATCACAGTTAACAGCAAACATGTGATAAGTACCATTATAATAGAGATATATACATTCTGTTATGCAAATTTAAATGAAAGAGGGACCCACTCAACTCACCCAATGACTAAATTTCAGCGAGACTCACATAAACTCCAATTTAAAAGTGTAAATCTGGGACGCCTGGGTGGCTCAGTTGGTTAAGCGGCTGCCTTTGGCTCACGTCATGATCCCAGCGTCCTGGGATCGAGTCCCACATCGGGCTCCCTGCTTGGCAGGGAGCCTGCTTCTCCCTCTGCCTCTGTCTGCCTGTGCTCGCTCGCTCTCTCTCTTTCTCTCTCTCTAACTAATAAATAAATAAAATCTTAAAAAAAAAAAATTTTAAGTGTAAATCTAACAAAACATGCATAATGATAAGAATTCTGCTTATTTCATTGACAGAAATAAATCTTTATCTTTACCAAAAATTTCCAAAAAAATATAGCCAACCACGTTTCAAGATATGCAAGGAACAATAGAGAATTAAATTCGAAAAGACATACCAAACACTAGTCAAGATCTTTGCATATATTAACTCATTCTAACCTCACAATAACCGTATGAAGCAAATGCTGCTATTATACCCATTTTATAGATGAGGAATCTTTCAAGTTAACTTGACCAAGGTCACAAAGAGAACAAGAGGAAATTCTGGGACTTCAACCTAAAGAGTCTAGTTCTGAAGGCCACACTTATAATCACATGAGATATTTTCTCTGCAGATGGTGATGATGATGGGACAGCTAATACCCAATGCTCTGTGACATGCACTCTCTTATTTACCTTTATAGCAACCCTTTGAGGAAAAGTCATCCTTACCACTTTCAGGAGAAAACTAGCACAGGCCAGGGTTGAAACTTGTCCAAGGTCAGACAGCCATCAAGGGTAGGTGGCAAGATTCAAACTAGGCAGCAAGGCTCCACTGTACTATAAGGCCTCTCATTGATTCAGTCTTAGATTCATGAAAAAGGCCACAAGAAAAAATGTATTAAACAATTCCAAAAGGCTCTGTATAAGTCTTCCTGAAACACTTTGCAAGGTTTTGGGGCTTATGACAAGCATTTCCTTACGACAGCATTTACATTTGAGTCAACATTACTACTCTGGGTTGATCATAAACACATTTCTGCTCTTTAAAAAGAAATCTTTCTGTAGAAACTTGGCAGATCTCAGAACAGGAACAGTCTATTCTTTAAAATTAAATTTAGTAACAACTTATTCTGGTTAGTCTGAAAGAGAAGGAGAGAATGAACTACTAAGAGGCCTTTCCTGTACTTTAATAGTTCAAAACATGTTTGGTTTGGCCTAATTTGAATCTTGTGGACAACTAGACCAGAACTTGATTCAAAAAGAGTACTACCATTTTTAAATAGGCTGAATTCTCACAAGTGACCTCAGAAGCCAATTCAGAGTAACTATTTCTCATAATTTTTACTTTTATCTCAAATTAAACATTAAAGATGCATAAGGCAAATATTAAAGATCCATATATTCTCATGAAGCATATATGGGCAGCAGGTACATGTACCTTTGAGTCACCCAACACCAAGAAACCAAATCAAATTTTACAAAATTCTGTAGCATGACATTGCTTAAGAGCAATGAAGTATACAAAAAATGGATATCAAAAGGAAAAAATCCATATTTATCCTTAACACATCCCACTGTGCCCAGGGACTGAGAAATAAAAAATTCTGTGTGGTAATGCCTCACTTGAATAGAGGTGAGATAAAGATGAAGTGTCAAGCTGGATTTCCATCTTACCTTGCTTTCCTCCAACAGGTTCAAAGACTTCATAGTCTTTAACACTGAATTCATTTTTTATTTCAAAAGGGAACCCATAAAACTATTTTAAAACAAAAATACTAAGCCATGCCACTAGGCAACCTGTCTTCCCTTGCTCTAATCCTCACACATTCAAATTAGAAATATCTTTTGCTTTGCCTTTATTAAATAAAAGTTTAACTTTGATTTAGAGTAAAATGTACCCATTAGACGTTTTACACTTTTTGCAGGTCATAGAGTCTATTAAATCCCATCGCTGACTATTACCGCTCACTTAGCATCCTAAAAAACAGAAAACATGCCAATACCGCTCATTTTATAAGCGTTATAATGCCCCGATGGTGGAAGTCTGGCAATACCTAGAAATACAGCAAAGCTGGTGAATAAGGAGTCGAGGGGAGGAGGGAAGAGGGAGCGAGGGAGGGAGGCAGTCGCCACCTCAAATCCACGCCGGACCAGGAACCTCCTGCCCACAACGTGACCCCTGCCCTCCCCAAAGTGGACCGGCTACATTTCTCCAGATACCCCCAAAACCCAAGACGGTACTCACCCTTCTGCGAAGAAGTCGGCACCGGGTCCAGCTCCGAGACGGGTCCGGGTGGCAGCTAGGGAGGGGACGTCTGGGCTGTGGGCGGGGGGTGTCGGTGCGTCACTCGAGTGCAGGACGGTGAGTTCGAGGGGTGGGAGCGGAGAGGAGCAAGGCAATCAAGTCACCGCCGAAAAAGGAGGGGAAACGGGGGTGGGGATGGAGAGTCCCTTCCCTAAAATAAACCAACCTACCCCTGAGACCCCCTGCCCCAGGGAGGAAAAATAAATCAGGGGAAATAATAGACTGACAAATAAATCTCTAAAACGACGAGGAGCGAGGAACAGACTTTAATTTAAAGGGGGGAAATTGAGCGAGGGCTGGAGGGGAGATAGAGAGAAGTGGCTCTGGATCTATCCCATGCCTTTGCAGTCCCCAAGCAGAGGAGGCTGGCAGAGGGGAAGTTGCCGCGGCTCCTGAGGAGAGGGAGGAGGAGGAGGAGGAGGTTACACCGTAACAAGTACAGACAGACAGCCATGGATCAGAGGGGCGCTGCGAGCAGGGGCGGCCGCGGCGGGGCGAGCGGCGGCGGCGGCAGCACCCCCTGCTCGGCTCGCTCAAGACATTTAATTGGATTGATGGGTTGTGCAGTGACTCACAGACTTTACAGAGTCGTACAGCAGTCCCCGCCCAGCTGGACAGGGAAGATGCGCCGGGGACGGGCGGGGAAAGGGGGCCGAGAAGAACCGGGAGGGGAGGAGGCGACTGAGAGGGCGAGGCGTTGGGGGGGCGGGGAGCGGAGCGGAGCGAGTGGCGAATGGCGAATCCCGCCGCTCCGACGGGCGTGGGCGTCGGCCAATCACAGCGCAGCTCCATAGGCGGCTGGTTTCGCCCCTGGCCCAATGAGTCTTCTAAGGACACTGCCGCGAACGGGGCGGGGGAAGTGGGGTGGGGGGTGGGGAGAGGTGGGTGGACGTTGAAGCGGGCGGGGGGGGGGAACGGGTGGAGGAAAAGATGAGGCGCCGGAGACCGGCGGAGTCACTCTGCCCTCCTAGCGCCAGAAGTGCGCTTTCCGCCAATCCGAAGACTGTGTGGGGGTGATGGACGCAAGCGTGTGACCAATGAGGAGGAGAAGGTGCCGCCCCGAGCCAGAGGGGAAGGAGTGGGCGGGCCAACGCCTTCCCCTCCAGCCTGCCGGGTCTGGGTCAGTCACGCAAATAACAGTGTGAGGGCTGGGGCCGCGCGGGGGAAGGAGGGGATGGCGGAGGGGCAGCGCTGCTGGCTGCGTGACAGCGATAGGGACTGGCTGTGCTGCCGACTCCGCACCGGCAGGAGGAGGCGGCGGCGGAGGCTGGCTCCTTACTCAGCTTGCAGGCTGCTGCTGCTCTGCCTCTGCCTTGCGCTGCTGGGGTGCCCCTGCGGCCAAATCCCACTCCCGAGGAGCAACCAAATTTGAAGTGAATCGGATCCAAACTTTGCCCCATATCCCTGCAGTGCCCACTCTGAGAGACAACTCCTTGTGACGTCCTGCTGTGCCCTGGGATCTGAGGAAGCTGGAAACCAGAGACCCGAGGCTTGGCACTGGCATTAGCCTCTTTGCTTGCCTCTTTTCTGGGGAAGTCAGGATAGGGTGTGGACAGGTTGCAACAGCTCCCGATTACATACCATTTCTTTATTGAGCTTCTGGAAAAGGTACTTCTTAACCTGCAGGAATGAAGCTGTATGGGCTTTGTCTTTTAAATATGTGTATGTACCTTACCTTTCCTCACGCACTACTCTTTCTCCCACTTCTCTGCCCACCCTCCTTACTTGGTACCCTGATGGCAATGCTAGGGAGCGCCCACTGCTAGATCTTCTCACTGCTCATTCCCAGGAGCTATGGCTTTTTCCCCATTTCTTGCCTACTGTCCAGTAATCATTTTACAGCCCTTAACAATTTCCATGCACTTTTACTTGGAAGTAACTTTAATTACCAGTAAACCTGACTAAAGATGCTCACAAAAGCAAAGACACTGGCAAAACCCCACTTTCTTTCCTACAAGGTGCATTTCAGTGCACTACATGAAATTTACAGTTGCTTCCTACCAAGAAACCAAGGAAAGACAAATTACTGCATACCTACAAAAAGATGTTCAAATCTACTTAGAATACCCGATACCCTTTTTTCATAGACAAGTCAACTAGAGATACCTGAAAGTTGATTTAGGATCTTGAAGTGAGCAAGAAAATTTTTTTTCATAATTATGAGATTAAGACCTACAGTGGTCTGAAATTCAGAGAACAGATAATAAGCCAGCACAAAGGCTTATTCTAGCCATATTGAGACTTTCCTTAATTATTGTCATTTTAAGGTACTGATCCATCCCCTGAGCCCTGTGGTACTCAGCTTGACATCTCTTACCTCTTCTCTGTCTGATTTTAGCCCTACTCCATGACTTCAGCTTGTAGTCTTTTTTTTTTTTTTTTTCATGATTTTATTTGTTTGTCAGACAGAGAGAGAGGAAACAAGCAGGGAGAGTGGCAGGCACAGGGAGAGGGAGAAGCAGTTTCCCTGCTGAGCAAGGAGCGGAATGTGGGACTCAATTCCAGGACCCTGGGATCATCACCTGAGCCAAAGGCTGGTGTTTATTCTACTGAGCCAACCAGGCATCCCATCAGCCGGTAGTCTTGAGTCCTGGTTAAAATGTTATTTTATATACTGTATTATTAGCAACAGAAGAAGATTTTGAGACTAGACTTACACTAGGATCTTTCCGAGGATCTCCAAATACCCAGGTTTAGCATCCTGTAGCAGAAGTTGCCCCCTTATTCCCTTATTGGCATGCCTTCAGTCTCTACCATTTATCATTTTCTAATTCTGTGCTCTCTCAATTCCAGTATTTCTTAAATGGTTGTTCAAGGCCCACCCAGATTCCTGGGTCTGCATTCAGATCTATTGAATCATCATTTCTGTAGGTAGAACTTGGGCATCTGCTTTTTTAACAAATACCCCAGGTGACTTGAATAAATATTAAAATATCAAAATAAGCATTTGGTTTGAGAACCCCTATTTATTCCTTCCTTTTGAAAATTTGAGCATCTGTATTTATTTCTTTTTTCTTATTTTCCTTTCTCACACATACCTATTTCCTTTCTCCTATATATTTCCAGGCTCTTATTTTTATGATCACTTCCCTTTCTACATTTCTTATACACAAGTCTGTATTATACACTGACTAGGTGATCCCTGAAAAAGAGGATGAAGCTGGCAAATTGTCTTTCATAAATATTATAGGCATACCTCATAACCATGACACTTAAAAGTATAGAGAAGTCAGATAATTTTATAAGCTTAAAAATCATCAATCAATGTTATATATGAACCTAGGATATATGTGAGATTTTCTAGTTTATGTTTTCAAAGTGCACAGAGATGGAATTTTCATATTTCAAAATTCAAATTTCACCCCACACAAAATATATAGTTTTTAAAGATTTTGTTTATTATTTGACAGAGATCACTCTCTCTCAAAGTGAGATAGGGAACACAAGCGGGGAAGTGGGAGAGGGAGAAGCAGGCTTCCCGCTGAGCAGGGAACCCAATGCTGGGCTCGATCCCAGGACTCCAAGATCATGACCTGAGCCAAAGGCAGATGCTTAACAACTGAGCACCCAGGTGCCCCCCAAAAATATATTGTTATCGTAATTGTTCTTCCAACCAGTGGAGTGAAACTAATGATGTACTAAGAAGTGTGATGATGACCAAAAAAAAAAAAAATACTACATGAGATTTTTGTTGAACTCAGAAGCTCAAAAGTATGCACATGCAATATTTACATAGGAACCTGGGGAAAAGTCTAGGAAAACTTTAAGTGTGTTTGTCACAGATAAGCAGGATTTAGTTCATTTTTATCTTGTTTTCCTTTTCCTTACTTATTTTACTTTCTAATCTCTTATGATTTGGAGCCACGTGTATAATTTTTAAAACCTAAAATAAAAGGTATATGAGCAGGGACACCTGGGTGGCTCAGTTGGTTAAGTGCCTGCCTACTGCTCAGGTCATGACCTAAGGGTCCTGGGATTGAGTCCCGCATCCGGCTCCTTGCTCAGGGGGGACCCTGCTTCTCTCTTTCCCTCTGACTCCCACTCTGCCTGCTTGTACTCTCTCTCTGTCAAATGGATAAATAAAAATCTTAAGGAAAAAAAAAAAGCATATGAGCAACATGTGATTATAAACTATTTCCCTTTTACTGCTATTTAGATATTTATATGATTGTAGCTGATCTCAATTAGGTTATAAGCTAGTTATCAATTAGTTTGAATATATACTACCCACATGGATCAGGAAACAAAAGCACATCCCTTACTGAGAATAGAGAATTCAACCCAGGACTCATAGAATTCCCAAAGATAGAGACTAGACAAGCATGAGCTTACATTCTAAATTACAAAACGAAGAAAAAAAGCCAGGACAAGCAAAAGGAAGCAGAAACAGAAAAAAAGGAACCTAGCAGAATTAGATTCTAAATCTGAAAAAGGACAGTTTAAGAAAAATATAGGCCCATTTCACTTATGAATATACAAAAATTCTAAATAAAATATTAGCTAACCAAATCCAAAATGCCTAGTCCAGTGAACAAAAAAAACCTTGAGTCTCGTTTTCCTCTCTTTAGATATCTCTCTAGCTTCCTATCTAGCCATCTATCATGAAAATATAATAAATCAAAAAATATATATATAATAAATCAGGTAGGGTTTATTCCAGAAACTCAAGCATGATTTAATATCAGAAAACCTATTGGTAATTCATCCTAAAAAGACTAAGAGAGAGAAAAACATTTGAGAAAGTGCATCACTTATTAATAATAAGAACTTCTAGAAAATTAGGAATAGGAAGAAATTTACTTAACTTTATGAAGGACCAAAACATACAGCAAACTATTACCTAATAGATTTACGTAAAACACATTCCTTTTAAGTGCAGGATCAAGACAAAATTGCCACTACTGTTTAACATGATACTGAAAGTCCCAGCTAACAGGATAAGGTTTATAAAAGGAAGAAGAAATTAAATAGACGAATCCAAAGGAAAGACATAAAACAGAGATTGTCTGTAGTAACTTGATCAACCATATAAAATAGAGGGGCGCCTGGGTGGCTCAGTGGGTTAAGGCCACTGCCTTCGGCTCAGGTCATGATCCCAGGGTCCTGGGATCGAGCCCCGCATCGGGCTCTCTGCTCTGCGGACAGCCTGCTTCCTCCTCTCTCTCTGCCTCTCTGCCTACTTGTGATCTCTGCCTATCAAATAAATAAATAAATAAATAAATCTTTAAAAAAAAAAAAAAAAAGATTTAAAATACCCAATAGAAACAAGCTATTAAAAATAATCAGAAATCAGCAAGGTGACAGAGATGCTTTTCTCCCTTTCTTCCATTGTACTACACTTTTTTTTTTAAGATTTTTTTTTTTTTTATTTGACAGAGATCACAAGTAGGCAGAGAGGCAGGCAGAGAGAGAGAGAGAAAGAGGAAGGGAAGCAGTCTCCCTGCTGAACAGAGAGCCCCGATTTGGGGCTCAATCCCAGGACCCTGGGATCATGACTTGAGCCAAAGGCAGAGGCTTTAACCCACTGAGCCACCCAGGCGCCCCTGTACTACACTTTTTTTAGCACGACACATGGCCAACCAAAGCAAAGACATTTGCCAACATCTCTTATAGGTAAGCAATGCCAAGTTTCAGGTAATAGGTTAAAATTGCCATGGGTACACAAATCTGAGAAGGGAGAAGTTATGCCTCATCCTTTTTTCTACCACATCCTTTTTTCTACCATCTGAAAAGAAGACCTTATGGCTGGAGCTTGAGCAGTTATCTTAGACCATGAGCTGACCTTGGATATAGAAACCACACACAGGGGCACTTGGGTCGGGTCATGGTCTCAGGGTCCTAAGATCGAGCCCCGCATCGGGCTCTCTGCTCAGCAGGGTGCCTGCTTCCCCCTCTCTCTGCCTGCCTCTATGCCTGCTTGTGATCTCTCTCTGTGTCAAATAAAATAAATAAAATCTTTACAAAAAAAAAAAAAAAGAAGCCAGTCACAGTGGAGCAACAAGGCAGGAGGCATGTGCTATACCAACACAAGCCTTAAAATATCTACCTCAAGTCTTCTTGAACTTTCTGAATAAACTTCTAAATATGCTACTGTTGTTTTAGCTTATGTGCCTATGTGTGTATGTGTGCTGTGATGTTACTTATAGCCAAACCCCATCCTAACTGATAGAGCAAGATCCCCAAATACAAAATCAATGCATGAAAACCAAAAGTATTCCTATACACTAGTACTAACAAGCTAGAAGGAAGATATTATTTACAAA
This sequence comes from Taxidea taxus jeffersonii, assembly GCA_003697995.1. Classification (NCBI taxonomy): domain Eukaryota; kingdom Metazoa; phylum Chordata; class Mammalia; order Carnivora; family Mustelidae; genus Taxidea; species Taxidea taxus. The sequence goes on along the minus strand of ML109367.1, from coordinate 121,107 downwards.
AGCAGCAAAGCTAGCAGTTAACCTAAAAAAGAATACACAAAACCTTTATGGAAAAAGATGTTAACTCAGTTCATAGACATCAAAGAAGACCTAAATTGGGTTGTGTATAATGTTTGTGGACAAGATAATGACATTATTAAGATATAAATGATCTCAAAATTCATAAACTCAATGCAAATTATTCAAACCTGTAGCAGGATTTGAGGGATTTAAACATTTTAAAATGCATATGGAAGAATAAATTCCATATAAAATGTCATTTTTTAAAAAGAAAATCGGGAGATTTATCCTCCCATATAGTAAGACATATTCTAAGTGATAATAACAGACATGTAGAAGAGTTGAACAGAATAGAGAACTCAGAAACCATTTGCCTACAAGAATTTGGTATGTGCTAATGGTGACATCACAAATCTATGAGGAAATCATATTGAGATACTCAACTATTGCTGCAATAATAATACTACATAACAGACAATCCCAGAAAATCAGTGGCTTATAACAGCTATTGTTTTTTTCTGCTTCTTGGATCAGTGAGTGAACTGAGATTTGCTGACCTCATCTGGATTTATCAAGACTTGGTTGGGCTCCTCTGAATTCACTGGGCTTAGCTCCAGGACACAGGTGAAGTTCAGGTCTACATCCAATGTCTCATTCTGGCAATTACAGAAGCTCAAGAGGAAAAGTCAAGTCACTAAAACACATTGAATACCTCTGCTCCCATCACATATTCTAACATTCCATTGGCCAAATAAGTCACACGGCCAAGTCCAACACCAGTAGTAGAAGATACTACAAAAAAATCACATGGCAAAGGGCGTAGATGTATAATTCAGTAACAGGGAAGACATGAAGGATTGAGAACAATGATCCAATCTAACGTAGAGGTTTTGTTTCATAGATAATTTTGGGAAAATTAGTTCACCATGGAAAAAACTAAAGTTGAGTCCATATCTCATACTATATACAAAAGTGAGCTCATGATGGATTTAAAAAGCCTAAAAAGGAAAGGAAAACCTGTGAGCTAACAGAGATTAAAAACGGGATAGCTATAGAGCCTAATATTTTTTTAATTTTTTATTTTTTTATTAACACATAATGTATTATTAGCCCCAGGGGTACAGGACTGTGAACCGCCTGGTTTACACACTTCACAAAACTCACCATACCATATACCTTCCCTAATGTCCATAACACCACCATCCTCTCCCTACCCCCTTCCCCCCCGCAATCCTTAGTTTGTTTTGTGAGATGAAGAGTCTCTTATGGTTTGTCTCCCTCCTGATCCCATCTTGTTTCATTTATTCTTTTCCTACCTCCCAAACCCCCCACATTGCCTCTCAACTTCCTCATACCAGGGAGATCATATGATAGTTGTCTTTCTCTGATTGACCTATTTCACTAAGCATATATGCTCTCGTTTCATCCACATCATCGCAAATGGCCAAGATTTCATTTCTTTTGATGGCTGCATAGTATTCCATTGTGTGTGTGTGTGTGTGTGTGTGTGTGTGTGTGTATCACATCTTCTTTATCCATTTATCTATTGATGGACACCTAGGTTCTTTCCATAGTTTGGCTATTGTGGGCATTGCTGCTATAAACATTTGGGTGCACGTGCCCCTTTGGATCACTACGTTTGTATCTTTAGGGTAAATACCCAGTAGTGCAATTACTGGGTCATAGGGTAGCTCTATTTTCAACTTTTTGAGGAACCCCCATGCTGTTTTCCAGAGTGGTTGCACCAGCTTGCATTCCCACCAACAGTGTAGGAGGGTTCCCCCTTCTTCGCATCCTCGCCAGCATCTGTCATTTCCTGACTTGTTAATTTCAGCCATTCTGACTGGTGTGAGGTGGTATCTCATTGTGGTTTTGATTTGTATTTCCCTGTTGGCCATCTGGATGTCTTCTTTGCAGATATGTCTGTTCATGTCCTCTGCTCATTTCTTGATTGGATTATTTGTTATTTGGGTGTTGAGTTGGTAAGTTCTTTATAGATTTTGGGTACTAGCCCTTTATCTGATATGTCATTTGCAAATATCTTCTTCCATTCTGTCAGTTGTCTTTTGGTTTTGTTAACTGTTTCCTTTGCTGTGAAAAAGCTTTTAATCTTGATGAAGTCCCAATAGTTCATTTTTGCCCTTGCTTCCCTTGCCTTTGGTGATGTTTCTAGGAAAAAGTTGCTGCAGCTGAGGTCAAAGAGGTTGCTGCCTGTGTTCTCCTCAAGGATTTTGATAGATTCCTGTCTCACATTGAGGTTCTTCATCCATTTTGAGTCTATTTTCATGTGTGGTGTAAGGAAATGGTCCAGTTTCATTTTTCTGCATGTGGCTGTCCAATTTTCCCAACACCATTTGTTGAGGAGACTCTTTTTTCCATTGGACATTCTTTCCTGATTTGTCGAAGATTAGTTGACCATAGAGTTGAGAGTCTATTTCTGGGCTCTCTATTCTGTTCCGTTGATCTATGTGTCTGTTTTTGTGCCAGTACCATACTGTCTTGATGATGACAGCTTTGTAATAGAGCTTGAAGTCTGGAATTGTGATGCCACCAACTTTGGCTTTCTTTTTCAATATTCCTCTGGCTATTTGAGGTCTTTTCTGGTTCCATATAAATTTTAGGATTATTTGTTCCATTTCTTTGAAAAGAATTGATGGTATTTTGATAGGGATTGCGTTAAACATGTAGATCACTCTAGGTAGCATAGACATTTTCACAATATTTGTTCTTCCAATCCATGAGCATGGAACATTTTTCCATTTCTTTGTGTCTTCCTCGATTTCTTTCATGAGCCCTTTATAGTTTTCTGAGTATAGATTCTTCGCCTCTTTGGTTAGGTTTATTCCTAGGTATCTTATGGTTTTGGGTGTAATTGTAAATGGGATTGACTCCTTAATTTCTCTTTCTTTTGTCTTGTTGTTGGTGTAAAAAAATGCAACCGAGGGACGCCTGGGTGGCTCAGTCAGTTAAGTGGCTACCTTCGGTTCAGGTCATGATCCCAGTGTCCTGGGATTGAGTCCCACATCGGGCTCCCTGCACAGCGGGGAGCCTGCTTCTTCCTCTGCCTCTGCCTGCCACTCTGCCTGCCTGTGTGCTCTCTCTCTGACAAATAAATAAAAATAAAATATTTTTTTAAAAATGCAACCGATTTCTGTGCATTGATTTTATATCCTGACAGTTTACTGAATTCCTGTATAGGTTCTAGCTGATTTGGAGTAGAGTCTTTTGGGTTTTCCACATCAAGTATCATATCATCTAAAGTCTAGTATTTTTGTAAGGTTTTATTTATTTGTCAAAAAGAGAGAGACAGACAGACGGAGAGAGTACAAGCAGGGGGAGCAGCAGGCAGAGGGAGAAGCAGGATCCCTGCTGAGCAAGGAGCTCAATGTGGGACTGGATCCCAGGATGCTGGGATCATGATCCAAGTCAAAGGCAGATGCTTAACCCAGGCGTCCCTAGAGTCTAGTCTTAATGTAGGAAAATACTTCTTTTTTTTTTAAAGATTTTATTTATTTACTTGACACACACACACACACAGAGATCACAAGTAGGCAGAGAGGCAGGCAGAAAGAGGGGGAAGCAGGCTCCCTGCTGAGCAGAGAGCCCAATGTGGGGCTCGATCCCAGGACCCTGATATCATGACCTGAGCCGAAGGCAGAGGCCTTAACCACTGAGCCACCCAGGTGCCCCAGAAAATACTTCTTAACCAAAAGAACGATGAACTTGACCACATCAAAATTAAAGTTTTCTGTTCAACAACAACATCATGGACAATTTAAGAGAGTTGATAGATTAGGGGTATTTCCAAAGGCTAAAACTAATAAAAGATTAATATCTAGAATATACTAGGAATTCTTGCAAATCACTGAGGGGGGAAAAAAGAAAGAACAGAAAACACAGTAGCAAAATAGCCAAAGGATATGAACAGGCAAATTTACAGATGGGAACCTTGAAAAAATAACAAGTAGATAAAGAGATATACAACCTCACTTATACAACCACCTGATAATCAGATGGATGCATAGTAGACCAACAGGATATTTCTTTACATTCATGAGACAGACAAACGTGAAAGTTGGATAACACCAAGTGTTGGCTAGGATGGAGGGGAACATGAACGCTTGTATATTGTTGTTGGGAGTTAAGCCCCAGTACAGCCATTTCCTGGCAGTCGGTCGTGAAATGTAGCAGACGTTTCCCTGATGGCTCAGGAGTTCTACTCCTGGGGATATACACCGCTAAGAAAGAAATTCTAGTGCAGGTCCATAAGAGGACACAACTGGGGATGTTCATCAGGTCCTCACTTGAGGCAGCAGGGTATTGTAGGCAAACAAGCATAGAACGCCTGTACTAGAGGTAAGTAAAATGTAGCAGATGCAATGGAATAACGCGAAGTGATGTACTAAATGTACATCTCATAGCATGGGTAAATCTTTAAAATGTTTTATAAGTGAAAAAATGGTAAGAAACAACAAGGTCATATAAGCCACCGGGCCCCTGGATGTTTTTCATACAGGGATGTTTTTCCTTTCTGCTCTTAGCTGGGGCACTTTGAGGGAAGAGAAGGACGGTGCTGTGACAGCTCACTTCTGACTCAAATATGTCCTTCCAGGAAGGAAGCTTCACACACATGAAGCTGTGGCAGATTTTCATACAGCGCCCGCCCTGCTTCCCAGGTGGACTCCTTCTGCAGGTTTCCACTGTGTCTACCGCCATGACATCCCTGTCACCTTCCCGCTTCCCTATACATATTTAATATACGTGCATCTGGCTGTAAGTTTCCTTCTCAAGCTGAGTGGGAAATGAGCAATGGCTCTTGAAGAGTGAGCCCCAGAGATACAGAATACCATACAGCCTTGCTCACCACTCGGCTACTCACATCTGCCCACTTGGAGAAACACCGAAACATTACTGGATTTTTAAAAAGCTTTATTTCAAGACTGAACTAAAAATGTGTTTGCCTGTGTATTTTTACCTCCTAGTGTGCTCCAGTGCTAATAATAACCATAAGGATGAAACAATAGCAGTGATTGTAATATTAGCTTTGTGTCAATAAGCAGTAGACACAAAGGCCTTTTAAAGTTGATTGGGAGGAAGGAGATGAAAAAAGATAATGAGCTGGAGAGATCTAGGTTAGAGATCAGAAATAGCTCCCTGAAATCAGGATGGATAAACAAGGGAAGGAGTTACCAGAAGGTTTGGGGAGAGATGGGTAGTTTTCTGAAAGATTTGGGAGTTTTCTAACCCAAACGCAAGGGAATGGATGCCACAGCTCTCGAAGTTTCTCCAAGCCTTGTCAGGTCACGAATCTCCTCGCGCAGGCATGTTGGAAGCACCATTGTTACCCACAACGGTATACTGAGAATAACCCCTGCTTGGATTATACTGCCTTAAAAGCCTGTCTCTGCCCAAAGCTTTCCTAATGGCTCAATACTAGCATATGAAATTCTGACCCTTAGTAATGGCTATGATTTCATGGCCCTCAAAATCCCGTATGCAGGAGCTTCCCTGAGCCCAGGTAGGGAGCTCTGCAGAGCAGCACTGTGAGGCCCAAGCGGACCATACCCCTTCCAGGTGTGTGAAGCAGTAGCTGCAGGCTTCTCTCTGCCTAGCTTTGGATCTATGGTTTCTGCAGAAGCCATAGTGTGATCCCATGGAGATGACTCTTCTCAGGATCGCATGGCTTATGTTTACCATGTGGGGGCTGCAACCCTCAGTACTGGGGCATCCATGTTAGCTGACTTCTATTACATAAACCTAACCCTAAAAGGTCTAATGATTTACCCATATATAGTTTTTGTAACTCCTAGAAGCTGCGTAATCCAATCACTCCGTATTTGTTCAACAATTACTTACTGAGTTGTAGGGAGTCTTAGGAGATGTATTTAGAAAAGCAGATGGAGCCCAGATTATAGAACCTTAAATGCCTGGTTAAGAGTGTCAGTTTATAGGATAAGGCAATAGGGAGCCTTTGAAGGTGTTTGAGAACTGGCATAGCTTGATGAAAAGAGCGTTTTAAATTTAATTGCGCAAACACTGAGGAAAAAGACAAACAGTTATTAAGTCCCTATTACAGGAAATCATTACGGAAGCTCTGGGGAGAGAAAGAAAGTCCTTGCTTTCAAGAAATTTATAGTTGCTAAGTGTTGTTCTGTTTTTGTTTTTTAATAGAGAGGGTACTATTTTGCGATATTAACCAGTATGATTTCCCTGCGTTTCCTGTACCCCAGTCTCTGCCCTCACACAGATATTGCCCAACAGAGATTCAGAAAGAAAGAAGAGTGAACTCTTGGCTTCCAGGTCTCCAAATGGGATTTAAGAACACACCTCAGAGACGATACTTTTGGAGAAAACACCTGAGTTCTCATAAGCTACCAGGCAACATCAACCACAGACTTGGAAGTACAATTGTGGAGCCCAAGAAAAAGTGTTTTTTTTGTTTTTTAAAGATTTTATTTATTTATTTGATAGACAGAGATCACACAAGTAGGCAGAGAGGCAGGCAGAGAGGGGAGGGGAGAAGCAGGCTCCCTGACGAGCAGGGAGCCCGATGCGGGACTCGATCCCAGGACGCTGGGATCATGACCCGAGCCGAAGGCAGCGGCTTAACCCACTGAGCCACCCAGGCGTCCCAAGAAAAAGTGTTTTTAAAGATACTAGAACAAAAAGGTTTTCTCATTCTTCCATAGTCTCTCTCTCTCTCTCTCTCTCTCAACTTGTCACATTTTTTAAAAATTTACTTAGTGGGGCGCCTGGGTGGCTCAGTGGGTTAAGCCTCTGCCTTCGGCTCAGGTCATGATCCCAGGCTCCTGGGACTGAGTCCCACATCGGGCTCTCTGCTCAGCAGGGAGCCTGCTTCTCCCCCCACCCCACCACCCCACCCCTCTCTGCCTGCCTCTCTGCCTACTTGTGATCTCTGTCTGTCAAATAAATAAAATCTTAAAAAAAAAATTTACTTAATGGTATTCTAAGTAAGTGAACATTTTAAAAATTAAATTATTAGCTGAATTTTACTGTTCAGTTTTCTATTGTGAAATACCAATGCTAAACTCAAATATAAGAGCATTTAACTTCCAAGCAGAATCACTGAAATTATCCCGTTTGTATGTTGTATATGTACTTCATTCTTACCAGAACAGGGGACACGCCTCACAAAACTGCTTCGACCATTTTTATTTCTCTTGCTGATATGTGCACATTCTACCAGCACTCTGCTTCAACTTATAGCTGTGTAAAGGGAAGACTGAAAGGAAATGGAACCATGGGCACCCTATATTTCTCATTCCTTTTCTGTCTTCCTTTTCGGCCTGGGTGGTTGCTTAATAGGGACAGTATCAAAAGTAAGAAAGGATATGATAAGGCTCTCCACCTGTTCATGTTTTTAGAATGCCATTGCCCTTTCTTCTGCCTTCAAAACAAGTTCTGGTTTGAATAGAAAGCCTGACCTCTCGGTGGTCAGCTCCCCCGCTTAATCAAAGATGAAACACACTTGCATCTTGCTGAACTCCTGAGCCTGTAGGACAACCTGAGTTCTGTGCTCATGGCAGGCCGGGGGGGGGGGGGGGCAAGAACAGCAGACATCCACGTCCCCTCTGCTCATGCCCCCTTGTCCCATGGCACTTCACATGCATAACATAGGTTCAAAAATAAAATCAAGATGGTTTGACACAGCAGAGCAGCAGAGAGCCCTCTGAGTGTGGGGCCCCATTGTGGCTACACTGATGACACATTTGTGATACTGGCCCCGTCTGGAAGGACAGATGAAGGGCCGGCTGTCCCGTCTCAGCTGAGAGAATGATGCTGGCCGGGGTGGGGGTGGGGTGGTGGGGAAGGGTGTGAGAGAGACAGCAGACGCTGTAAACAGGAGTATGTCTTTGAGAAAGGGGGCTCTGTGTTCTGCTCCCGGGCCCCACGCTCCTAGCTTTTCACCAGTCCCACCCCAGAAACCACTGGGCGGTGGAAAACTAAAAGGACCTGAACCTCACTTTTAAGATTTCATATTATTTATTGAAAATGTGAAAAATACAAAAAAATCACCAAGAAGGAAATTAAACTATCGATAATCCTACTGTCCAGAAAGAACCACCGTTAACAGTTTGGTCCAAATGCGATTTATAGTATATGTTTGTGCAAAATTTGTCAATGTAAGAAACATTTCTCACTGAATATGCTGCTAGAAAATAGTTTTACTTTGCATTTTCAAAAACATTTTTGAAAGATTTATTTATTTATGGGGGGCAGGGAGAGGGGCAGAGGAAGAGGGAAAGAGAAAGAATCCTAAGCAGACTCCCCAATGAATGTGGAGCCTGAGGCGGGGCTCGATCCCTGGACCCGTGAGACCATGACCTAAGCGGAAACCAAGAGTCAGACGCTCAACTGACTGAGCCACACAGGCTCTCCTGTAACTTAACATTTTGGGGTGAATATTTGGTGATGGTTTGCCCAGCAAATTCTAGAGTGAAGACTCTGTTAACTGAGAGCTTGGACAGGAGATAAATATGAGAATCCCAGAGTGGATCTGGGTTGGAGGTCTGCAATGAGGAGAGGGAGGAAAAGGCTGGGAGAGGCTCACAAAAAGAATGCTGAGTGAGGAAAGAAAGCCATCAAAGAGTCCATCTATTTATAGTTCCAAGGTGGATAAATCTAAACACTATGTTATTCAGGAATATGTACAGAACCATTACAACTAGAAAGCAAAACAAAATTCAGAAAGGTGGTTCCCGAGAGGAGCCAGGGAGATGAGTATGTTTAGAAATGGACACACAGGGGCTTCTAAGGGGCTGGTGATATTCTCTTTCTTCAGCAGGACACATGAGTGTCCAATGAACTATTTTTTCTAAAACTGCACTTTTCATATAATCTTCTGTATTCATGGTATCATATAGGCTACTATATCTTGGGCCAATTCCGTACGATAAGATTTGCCACAACCTGTATCTTCTGCATCCTGTGGCTTTTCCCAGACAGGTTACACATAGTGGGACTCTTCCCCCTCCAAAATACTTCCACCCTCCCCAACCTCTTCACTACCCAGATACTTTGATCTTGTTCTGAAGTAGTTGATGGGAGTAGGTTCATCTGAAAACATCATTTCTGAGCGCAGACCCAGCAGCCGTCCAAGGGTCCGCCAGAATACGGATACACAGACGCTTGGATATTCGCAGATCTAGTCATGCATGGCAGGGGACTGGAAGACCTTTCTCCTGGGGAAGTGGCTGCCTTGCAGCAGGTGATTGAGAGCAGCAGGTAATTATCACATTCTCTGGCTTCCAGGGCAGCCACCCTCCACCACCAAATCGAGTGTGTTGAGGGGGAGCACTGGCTGCCGAGGGTCTCACAGGGTCTTCTGTGGGTTGTGACAAAACCGCCAAAGAGAAAACAGTTGTGTGGTGAGCTCTCCTTTCCTGCATCCCAACAGAGTAGACATGTTGCTTGAGATTCTTTCAGCAGGCCCACAGATTTTTTTTTTAAGATTTTATTTATTTATTTGACAGACAAGTAGGCAGAGAGGCAGGCAGAGACCGACCGAGAGAGGAGGAAGCAGGCTCCCTGCTGAGCAGAGAGCCCAATGCTGGGCTCCATCCCAGGACCCTGGGATCATGAACCGACCCGAAGGCAGAGGCTTTAGCCCACTGAGCCACCCAGGCGCCCCCGCACAGATGGTTTTTATTCTAATATTATACACATAATATATTTTATCTAATATTGCATATTAGATAATACACACATACACACACATGCATATATATCACCTAAAAGCCATGACTAGTGCTTAGAGCAAAGCAAAGGTAGAGAGCAGAGTTAGCTTGAATTCAATGTTTTAAAAAACCCTGTAGAAATAATAATACAGCTGGTGCCTAGAGATAGCACAAAGCATGAAGTGGTTTCTTTGGTGGGACTTGAAGGTGGGAAACATTGCACAAGGGACTTTGCAGTTCTTAAGAAAGTGGCATATGGTCTGTGGGCAGCCTTGGCCTATGACCCCAAATGAAACTTGTGACCCAGGAAACTATTGTAAACCTCTCCCCATTCCGATAATAACTCTATTTTGAGCCCTTTTTAACTGCATGACTCTGGCACAGTGCTCTACATACATTAGCCTCTATACACAAAAATGTGCAATATTTTTTGTCTGTACAAAGACACCCTTCCTTCTCCTCCTTGTCTTCATCATCATCCTCATCACAGAGCATTGGTGCTGAGCCCTCTGAAGGAAACCACCCTGGCAACACCAGTCCTACCCCATTCCTGTTATTATACTGAAGAGTAATAACATAAACTTACATAAACTTAAGAAATACCTACAATATCACTTTACAATATATAAGTGTATCAAATCAACACATTATACACCTTAAATACTCAATGTTAGATGTCAATTGTATCTTGCTGAAGCTGGAAAGAAAAAAAAATACCTACAATGAAACTGAAAATATAAATAATTTGGCTGATCTCTGGTATAACCTCAGAGTGAACCCCTCCTTCTCTCCCCCAAGGCCTCTGTTTTTTTTCTCTTTTGTAATGAAGGCACGGGGACTCTATGCACATTACCTCACTAGAATATTGCAGAATCTAACCAACTGATCTTTCTTATAGAAAATCATGGGAAGAAGTATAAATTCTGTTAAATAAGACTTTGTTTTAAGTGATAGCCTGGTGCAAAATAAAACGGATGAATTATAAATCTCTTTAAATAACTATTTTATAATGGATGCTAAATAGACCTTTAACTCTGCCACTGCCCCATTCATAACATGCCCCCAAAATAGAGAAAAATCAACAGAGTGCTTTCTTTAAAAAGGCCGGTAATAGAGTTCTAGCAATCTCTGGGCAAAGCATTTCTATGATGATTCATAGATCAGGTAAGGCTAGGTTAAAAGAGTCCTCAGGATAAAAGCTTAACTTAGCATTTTTTGGTTTTGCTTCAACACAGTAAACTTCTCGAAAATGACAATAATCTCAAATATAGAATTGCTACAAAGTAAATTTATAAAGAAATTCAAAGCTATTTTTTTATAAAGATTTTGTTTATTTGACAGACAGAGATCAGAAGCAGGCAGAGAGGCAGGCAGAGAGAGGGGGCGGGGGGTGCGGGGAGCAGGCTCCCTGCCCAGTAGCGAGCTGGATGCAGGACTCCATCCCAGGACCCTGAGATCATGACCCTAGCCGAAGGTAGAGGCTTTAACCCACTGAGCCACCCAGGCACCCAAAGCTATTTTTAATTTAAAAATGTAATAGATGATGCATACTCAGGGAACAAAATTCAAAGATACAAAAGAATAGATAATAGAAAATGCTTCTCTCTGATTTTAGCCTCCCTGTTCCCTCTGGAGAGGCAAACATTGTTACCAGTTTCATAAATATTTCCATATATATGTATATGTATATATGTATGTATATGTATATACACACACATATGGTGTGTGTGTATATATACACACACTTTTGATATATATAAAAGTCAATATGTGCATTTATATTTATTTTTGAACTATTAATGATAGTATTTTATATTGTTTCTGCATCTTTCTTTCTTCACTTAACCACATCTTGGCGATCCCTTCCTATTGGTACAAAGAAGGATTGCTTTACTCTTCTTCAAGTCTCTGTAATAGTTCATCATATACATGTACCATCATTGCAGGACATTTCTACATTTCTAATCTGTTGTAAGTACAAATGCTGCAACAATCAACACTTTCCATGTATGTGCTGCCTCTACAGCATTAACTGGCAAGAGTGGAATTGTCCAAGGACATAAGCATTTTAAAAACCTGATGGCTACTGCCAAATTGTCTTTCACAAGGGGTATTTTGCAAGGTCCTGTAACAGTTGCTATCGAGGTCATTCTTTACCTTCATCAAATACTTACACAGTATTAGGGTATAGTACTGTCCACAGCAAAATCATGTTATAAAATAGTTATCACAGACACTCCTCACTTTATAGACTAGGTGTTAGCAAGAATGGCATACTGACTATGGTTTGGGTTGCAGTTTGCTGTCTTAGAATTACCTGCATGGTAACCCATCTGTGGTCTAGCTATTCTTTTAAAAACAGGCCTACAGAGACGCCTGGGTGGCTCAGTTGGTTAAGCAGCTGCCTTTGGCTCAGGTCATGATCCCAGCGTCCTGGGTTCGAGTCCCACATCAGGCTCCTTGCTTGGCAGGGAGCCTGCTTCTCCCTCTGCCTCTGCCTGCCACTCTGTCTGCCTGTGCTCTCTCTCTCTCTCTCTCTCTCTCTAACAAATAAATAAATAAAATCTTAAAAAAAAAATAGGCCTACACAGAGCTCTGAAAATTGGGGAGGGGGGATGGTAAAGATACTCTGTATGATATTATAACGATGACTCTATGTCACTATACATTTGTTTAAACCCATAGGATATACAACACCGGGAGTGAACCTGAAGGTAAACTAGGGACTTTCAGTGACTATGATGTATCAGGGTAGGCTCATTCTTGGAAACAAATGTATCATTCTGGAGAATGACATTGATCATGAGGGAGGCTGTGCATGCTTCCGTTCCGGGGGGCATACAGAAAAATCTCTGTATATTCCTCCCAATTTTGCTGTAAACCTAAAGTTGCTCTAAAAAATTGCCTTTAAAAGGGCCTGTATGTACCTAAGTCTTTTTCCTTAATAAACCTAAAAGGCAGTATTTCTTTGGTCGATTCAGGAGTTTAGAAAGTGAAACTGAATAGAAACCGAGATGAAAGATAATCATCAGGCTTCCTCTTCAGTTGACTGCCGCACAAACAACCAAATTATGAGAAATAAATTACAGTTTTTAAAAAATTCCCTGTTTTAATTACTGCAAATGTTAATGTGACTAGGTAAGAATTATTTTTAATCACCTATAATTATATAGATAGCATACATCTAAAAGGATAAAGTCAGTATCCGAAAGCCACGATTTCAAAAAAAAAAACACACAAAAAAACCCAAAAAACCCTAAGACAAACTTTGCTTTTGTTTGAAATGTGCAATACTTTCCCTCTGTAAGCTTCCTCTCCCAAATAAATTCGATGGCTAAAAGTGCTGGCATTTAGCAAATACAGAAACCCCGCAAGAAACATCTTTTCCCTGAATTCATCTTAAACCGTTCGAGCAAATTTTCGGCGCATATTTCATGAACCCACAAGAGACAACTTTATTTGACATGTTTAGGAGACATGTCAAATAAAGTTGTATAGGTTTTAAAGCTTCAGAAAATTGGGAATTCCCTGTGCCAGAGAGAGTTCACAAGACCTGCAATTAGAACTTGCAGTAATAAAAGGAACGCACAGAATAGAATTCTTCCTTATCACTGTGCCTGAGGATCTTCCATTCTAGGTAGGGTTTTTCGTTCCCTCCTTCACGAGAGAAGGAAGGAGAGAGAGGGCGAGCTGGGTCTGCGGTCGGAGGAGTGTCTATAAATAGAAGGTGAAGTGTTCTAATACCGGGAGGGTGCGTCATAGCGTCCCTCCCCCGAGCTGAGAGCGCCCGGGCGGCTGCGGGAGCCTCCGCGCAGCACCGGGACGCCCTCCCCGGCTTCCTGCTCCCGGCTCGCGCCCGCTGCCTCCGGGGAGCTGGAGACCTCCGGGAAGGGCAGGGGAATGGGCCAGGGGAGGCGCCCGGCGGCCTCCGCATTCGCTCAGCCTCAGGTTTCGGAAGAGCCACTCCCGGGCGCACGGTCCTCCGCGGAGAGGTGCCCCAGGTCGGATGCCAGCCGCGCGCCGCCGTCGTTCTCCTCCCGCCGCTACCCCACCCCATCCCATCGGGTCCCACCCGGTCCCACCCGGTCCCACCCGGTCCCACCCCTCCTCGGGGCGGGCCGAGGCAGAACAATAACCCCAGCGCGCCTGGGAAGCGGAGACTCCCGGGCGGATGGCCAGGGCGAGGGGAGTTCCGAGGGGGCAGCCCCCACGCAGCGCGCGCTCTCGTGGGGGTCCGGGCCCAGCGGAACCGCGGCGGCCTGCTGCCCGCCACCCCCCCTGCCCCCCGGGCGCGGGAGGCCACGTGGACGACGATTTAGGTCTGTTGAAATCTAGAATCTTTAAAGTGTCTGTTCAAGGCCGCCGAGAATTTCCTCTAGTCTAGATGGAACATCAGCAGTTTGTGAAAACACACCCAGAGAGCGTGTGTGTTTGGGTCCTTTTTTATTTCGGATTTGAATCTCTCAAATCACTTGTGGAATTTCCATAGGCCTGTCTTTTTGTAAACAGATTGTTCTGGGATTCCCCACCCTGTCTCGCGCCTTACTCTGCCTGTTCTTCCAGCTTGACCCAGTCTAGATCTCGAGATCGCAATCGCGCTCTCTGTCTCGTCTCCGTCTCCCTCTCTTTCTCTCCATTCCTCCCGCTCTTCTATGCACACAAATAAACTGGTCCCTTTACACTTTTCCTTTAATGTGTGCGTGTGTCCATGTCGTAAGGTTCTTTCTCCCTTCTGGTTGGCGCCTCCGTTGGGTTCCCCTGCCTTTCCTGTGTTGATTCTATTTCCAGCTCTTGTAATTTGCTCCCTCCAGTTCTTTTGTTTTTCTTTAACAGGTAACACACCTGCATGTTTTTTTTTTTTCTTCTTTTCTTTCCATTGCCTTTAGTTTTGTCTCCATAAGGACTCAAGAGTTCCTGGAAAAAACCAGGAAGGTTTCATGGCATTTTCCCTTAGGGAAGTATGTTATACAGTTCCACTTTCAGAAAGTCTGGGCTAGCTGGGATCTTTATACTTATATATGGGTCAAGCCATCTTAGCTGAAGAAATCACAAAATGGAATGTCTTGGGTGCTGGGCTGCTTGCTTATAATAAAAAGGCATGCAGGAAAAGCAGGAAAAAAAGTATTTTCAATTTGTCTCTGAGTGTGGATTTTACACTCCCCCCCCCCAACATACACACTTAATATAAAGTTTTGTTTTTGTTTGAGAGAGAGAAAGAGACAGCTACAGCAGTGGGGGAGGGGGAGATGGGCAGAGGGAGAGGGAGAAAGAGAATCCCAAACAGACTCCACCCTGAGCAAGGAGCCCAATTCCGGGCTCTATTCCAGGACCCTAAGATCATGACATGAACAAAAATCAAGAATCCCAGGCTTAAGTGACTGAGCCACCCAGGTGCCCCCATATACACTTATTACAAAGCAAAATTTTGATCATATAGTATTTGGAAGTCAGTACCCTGGCATCTTTCATTCACCCATAAAGAGCCATCTCAGTGGTCATCTTTTTGCACTTTTCCCACCTGTGAAATGTGGGACCACTTGGGTCCTTCCTCTGAGCCTGGTGTGGAATATGAAATACAAGCATTTATCAATAACACAAATCAGAAATAGCTCCTACACTTGGGACCTGAAAAAAAGACCCAGGCAAAAGAATGGTTGAAGTTTTAACAAAAAAGGTGTAACTTTTGTGGCTAAAATAATAGGAGTTGAGAATGGATTTTGAGTGGTGGGAGGTGCGGTAGGAGTAGGGGTTGTGCAATAATGCACTTCCAGGAAGTGGCTGGCTTTGCCAGGTTGACCCTCAGGTTGGGCACAAATCACATTTCTCTGCAGGTGGAAGGTAACTGGCAAATTGGTCTTTATCAGCACCAGCTGTAGGTGAGGGGGGCCTTCCTTGGTCCTGCCACCACTTCTGCCTGCCTTTCTGAGTTACCAAACCCAATGTTTCTCCAGCCAGGACCTAAACTGAGGTGGATCAAGAGCAAACTATGGGTTATGAGCCATCCTATTCACATAAGCCACCCTCAAGCCCTTCAAAAAATTGTAAGGATTTGGGGGTCCAGAGATCATGCCTAGCCACCAGGGTTAGGACTCAAAAATGTTAGGGGATGAGGCACCTGGGTGGCTCAGTGTGTTAAAGCCTCTGTTTTCAGCTCAGGTCATGATCACAGGGTCCTGGGATGGAGCCCTGCATGGGGCTCTCGGCTCGTTGGGGAGCCTGCTTCTCCCCAGCCCCTCTCTGCCTGCCTCTCTGCCTACTTGTGATCTCTGTCTGTCAAATAAATAAATAAATAAAATCTTTAAAAAAAAAAGTTAGGGGTGCTGGGTGGCTCGGTTGGTTGAGCATCTGCCTTCAGCTAAGGTCATGATCTCAGAAGCCTGGGATGGAGCCCCACGTCTCTGCAGGGAGCCTGCTTCTCCCTCTCCCTGCCACTCCCAGCTTGCGCGCCCTGTCTGTCAAATAAATAGAGATCTTTTTTTTTTTTACTAAAAAACGATAATGTCATCATTTATTGAAATTTATTTTATGCTAGGCACTCTCCTGTGAGTTTCAACATTGTATGTCATTTAATTTTCACAATAATATTGTGAGGTAGATATTACTACCCTCACTTTAGACTTAAGAAGACAACCAAGTAGTGGCTACGAGTTTATCTGCCCAATGTCACAAGACTGGTGAATGGTAGACTAGGACTCAATGCCCAGTCTAGCCCCAAACCCTAAACTCTAGTCCCCTCACAACCAGGGGAGGAGATAAAGGCTGTCCCCACTATGAGGACATGGGAACTCATCCTGAGGTAGGGGAGAGTTGCAGTATTCCTCCCTGCAGGAGGAATAGGGGCCAGGCCTGTGTTTGTGGGTGTGCATAAGTCTGTCCAGGGTCACTATGATAATCACCTTTGCCCCCTTTGGACCTCTGTCAACCTAAAAGAGCAAGACTTCCTTGAGAGGAGAAAAGTACCCCTCCCTAACCCATGCCATCAAGGTTGGGGAGCAAACTTCCATCCGCTGTGGGCAGGAAGAGTTGGTTCTTTACAGCAGTAGGAAGGCAGATCCATTACCAGGAACAGCCCCAGCAGCAGCCTCCGTGAGCTGTGATGAGGTGGGCCCTGGGCAAGTCACAACAGCACAGACAGCAGTGGTAAAAGACAAGGGTCTGGTGAAGCAGGCTTACAGTGGGAGGGGCCTTGAGAAGAAATGGGCTGGCAATGGCTCCAGAGATGATCCAACTCTAGGTCAGCTGGCATCCAAAGAGTCCCAGACACTAACAGGGCTTAGTGCCGGCAGCCCCAGGCTAGAGGTGTTTATCTAGGAGGGAGTAAATTGTAGTATTTAAGAGCAAGGGCTTTGGAGCCAGACTGCTGGGTTAAAATCCTGCCTCCCTCCCTTCCCAGCTCTGACTTTAGAGAAGCCAATTAACCTCCTGTGCCTTGCTTTTCTTATCTGCCAAATGGGTATAATAATGCTGCTAATGGCTCTTTCCTAGAGACCTTAGGAGGGTTAAATGAGAGAATGTGCACAAAGCACTTAGAACAGTCCCTGGTACATTGTAAGTCTTCTCTCAGTGTAAGCTGTTACATGATAACCATCCAACTTGACACAGGGTGAGGCTTCTGGGACTGACAGGGGCAGAAGACAACAGGGGGGTTCCTGCTTCAGGTGCACATTCCCCCAGTAAGAAAATAAAACAAAACCAGACAAAAGAAAGACTGTTGAAGTTAGATCTCCAGCAAAAAACTGAAAAGAAGTTTCAGCATAGCATAAGACCCTTAACCCCCCCTACCCTCCATTCCACCAGAAACAGTTCCTGCTGAAAGGGCTTGAAATAAGGATTCCACAAAATGAGCGGCAGTGTGGAGGAGTGAGCCAACCATTTGACTAGGTGCCAGATGACTTGAGTTTAAGTACAATTTGTAACCTTGAGTAAGTCACTGAATTTCTCTGAGCCTAAATTTCCACATCTGTAAAATGAGTCAGTGTACTCATTTTTTTTGAAGGGGGGCAGTCTGCCCATCCTCACTTCTTCTGGGAACTGTTTCTTCCCCACACCCCAACTGCTGTGACCTCCCTCCATTTTCTTACATGAGTCCACTTCCCTGGTCATAGTTGATTGGTCCAGAAGGGGGCACCTAACCAGAGCTGGGCAAATTAGAGTGCTTCCTTGAGATTTTTGTTTTGTTGTTGCACTGGAACTGGGATAAAAGAGTCAACACTCCTGGGTAGAGTGTGTAGAGTGGGACTCAGGACCACTTGATAGTTCTCTTTCTACCACATGAAGTCTAAGAAGCTAAAACATGCAGTGAAAAGCAGAGATCAGAGATCATTCTGGTGGCATTTGGAACAGGTGTCTCTGGGACCTATGTGTACTCCTGCCTTGCCCACATTTAAATGAGACACTCAGACTGATTCCAATTACTTCTTCCTTTTGTTTAACCTGGTTCAAGTTTGTTGTCTGTCATTTGTACCACCCCCAAATCCCTGATTGATACAGACTAATTTATTTCTAGGATCCTGTGGTTTTTTTAAAGATTTTATTTATTTATTTGAGAGTGAGAGTGAGAGAACACAAACAGGGGGAGTGGCAGAGGAGAGGGAGAAGCAGGGTCCCTGCTGAGCAGGGAGTCCAATGTGGGACTCAATCCCAGGATCCTGGGATCATGACCTGAGCCTAAGGCAGATGATTAACCAACTAACGACCCGAGTGCCCTAGGATCCCTTTAACTCTAAATGTCTATGCTTTTATATAAACAATAGATGAATGGTGTGCAAATACAGCTATGTCTCTGAACCTGTGATGACTACATGAAATATTAAAGATTTAAGAAAAAAAAAGAAACATCATTTAACTCACTTAAAAGTGTAGAATAGGTTCAACACTCTTTATATCCTTTTATTATATCTAAATGAAAGAAATAAATAGGTCAAGAGCTGGTGTTTGGGGGAACTGTGAGGAAATCAGCCATTAAATTATAAAAATTGATTTCAAAACTATTGACGTAGTGACCTGATTTTGAAATTGAATCCATTTTTCCTATGCCTTGTGTAACATAAGAGGGAGGATAGTAACTTCAGCTTGGTGAAGACTAAGAATTTAGAAAGACTTGGTCACAATGTGGCAATTTTGGCCTAAATTCCCTAGTTTGTCTACACTACCTAGTTAGTAGTGAATGAGTGAGCTCTTTTCCTTCTTTTCATTGAAACAAACAATGTAAATAGCTATGTAAGTCTCTCATTTCTGATTTCTATTCTAATCCATCTGCCTGTCTGTGTATTATTAAAAATAACTTACATTTCAGCTTTCAATAAGTAAGATATTTTTTATTTTGGCTTCTTCAGCATTTATGGATTTCCATGTATGAAATTTTGCAATTTTTTCCCATGGTAAGATAATTCAGGAATATCCAGTGACAATAAATCTTTATATTTCTAATGATCTTTTCTCAGTATTAAACTTGAGATGTATGCATATGTGTCTATATTTGTATCTGTAACTATTCTCCTGTAGTTAATTCTTTGTTTTTTTTAAAGATTTTGTTTATTTATTTGACAGACAAGAGATCACAAGTGGGCAGAGAGGCAGGCAGGGGGGGGGGAAGCAGGCTCCCTGCTGAGCAGAGAGCCCAATGTGGGGCTCGATCCCAGGACCCTGGAATCATGACCTGAGCTGAAGGCAGAGGCTTTAACCCACTGAGCCACCCAGGCGCCCCAATTCTTGATAATTAGTGGTATGAGGGATGGTATTTTCATATCATGTTGAAATCCACCAAAAGTGATGAGATCCCATTTTTTGTTATTATTGTCATTGAAATCTCCTCCCCAGAAAAAGATCTTAAATCAGAGCTTACACATATAGTACAGTACATGTATAGTAGTAAAACTATTTCAAGTTACACAGATTCCCTTAACTCCCTTTTTTTTTTTTTTTTAGTTGATAACTTTACAAGATGTAAGATCATAGGTAAGCAAGAAGAAGTGAGAAGAGGTAGGAGAGGCTGAACTTGTATAAACCACGACTAAGATATTAACACATTTGAATAGGAAAACAAAGGTGATGTGGGATAGGTTCGGAATATCAGTGGGGCCTAATGCCGGGCGCTGACTCCCCAGTTCATCATCTGGAGCCTAGCAGGAAGCTAACTGTCAAGACCACCCCTCCTGAAAGTTAGGAGCCATGTATCTGAAAAGATTTTCACTTTATTCCCACTTGATAAATCCCAGTGCAATCCTTCCTGTCAGGGAGTATCCAACCACAGACTGAACTCAGCGGTGTGGTGTGTGGTCTAACCCATAACACACGACACCCCCTCACCCTCTTCTTTTTCCCTAGTCCTTCCCTACATTAAACCCCTGCTCAGGCACTTCCTCGCCTGCCCTCATGACCACTGTGTCTTGACCACAGACTATCAGGCCGCCATTGACTATTTCTTTCCTTATGTCTTGGTACCATCTCATTAAAATTAGAGGGCCATGGAGGATGGGTTTCCTTGGAGACAGTGGGTGGGCGGAGTCTGCTCTGGGAGCTCTCCTGGACACTTGGCTGATGGTAGCCTTTAATCTTCTTTCACTCTAATTACTGTGTGTGGCCACCGGTGCCCATCAGTCATGCCTGATCTTGGTACAGTTCTTGTTTTGGTCCTGGCCCATTCAGCTTATTCTCAGTTCCCCGTTTCTACCCTTTCTTGCTTACACAGCTGGAGAGAAATGCCCAGTTCTACCTGACAGAAATACCCTCAGGAGAAGACATGAAACCACTGTACACATCTGCAGAGTTCCTTCACTCCTTAGATATGTATCTAATAGAGGAAACAAAACCCCCATATGCCTCAGTGGTGGCTCTCTCGCATTTGGTTCAAGCCAAGGGCCAGAAGACAAACAGACAATAAACCAGAGCATGGATAAGCACATGATGGAATGCAGACCCCGCACAGTAGATGAGCTCAAAATAATGTGTAAAATGTACTTTTGGTACAATGTGGCAGACAATTCCTACAACAATGTTAATCAACAAATATCGCAACTTGGTATAGACTTTTGTACAAGTTGCTAGAATGTGTTAAATACTAAAGAAGTCATATCCAATGCTAGAATATGGGTAAATGTATGGTCAGGGAAGTGGACCTCTGTGAGAACTGTAGATAATGTCATATTACTGGGAGACATCCTTTGTCATCACTGTTCACATCTTTAGTCCCTCCTTGAATCTTTTTTTTTTTTTTAAGATTTTATTTATTTATTTGACAGAGAGAGATCACAAGTAGGCATAGAGGCAGGCAGAGAG
This sequence comes from Taxidea taxus jeffersonii, assembly GCA_003697995.1. Classification (NCBI taxonomy): domain Eukaryota; kingdom Metazoa; phylum Chordata; class Mammalia; order Carnivora; family Mustelidae; genus Taxidea; species Taxidea taxus. Next base: position 100,132 of record ML109367.1, on the reverse strand, counting down.
AGAGGGGGAAGCAGGCTCCCTGCTGAGCAGAGAGCCCAATGTGGGGCTCGATCCCAGGACCCTGGGATCATGACCTGAGCCGAAGGCAGAGGCTTTAACCCACTGAGCCACCCAGGTGCCCCCCTCCTTGAATCTTTTAATCTCTTCAAGGGCACAATCAAATTTTCAGGAATTTGAGGAGTGCTTGGCTGGCTTGGTTCATAGGACATGTGACTCTTGATCTTGGGGTTGTAGGTTCGAGCCCTATGTTGGGTATAGAGAGTTCTTAAAAATAAAATCTTAAATAAATAAGTAAATAAATATATGTGACTCAAAGTGGTGATCTTGTCATGCCTAGAGATCCTAAGAAGGTCTACTGCTTGGATTCCTATATTTTCAGGAATTTGAAAACATGTCATGAGTAAAAAAAGAACACTGAATGATTAGAACAACTGCGATTAATTGTATGGTGTGGACTAAGCACCCATAAAACCAAGAGAACTAGCATTGCTGGGTGAAGAGGAGGACCAGGAGAAAGAAGAGATTCTGGCATGTGTTAGATGGACACTGCTGTGGACCTATTTTCTGCAATGAGAATGACGCGCAGACAAAGTCCCAGGCCTTGGGAGAGGCCCCCTTACCTATAATGAGAGGGAGGACTGCATCTTAGAAATTACTTGCTCATTCATTCATTCACTTCACTTAAAAAACTTACATCAGGGTACCTGGGTGGCTCAGTGGGTTAAGCCTCTCCCTTCGGCTCAGGTCATGATCTCAGGGTCCTGGAATCGAGTCCCACATGGGGCTCTCTGCTCGACAGGGAGCCTGCTTCCCTCTCCCTCTCTCTCTGCCTGCCTTTCTGCCTGCTTGTGATCTCTGTCAAATAAATAAATAAATAAAATCTTAAAAAAAAAAAACTTACATCAATAAACATTTATTCACTTAAAAAACTTACATCAATAAACGTTTACCAGGAACCTAGGATATGCCACATAATGTGTCCGGGGCCATGGAGATACAATGATAGGTGATATTCTGTCTCTGCCTTCACTGAGTATGCTATCCTAATCTGGGAGAAGGACAAAAACAAAGTAAATAGAGAAAACAGTGACAAATGCTGATATGTCATGAAGGAAACCAACAAGGGGATAAATGAGAGTGACTTGTGATTGGGAGGAGAGACTCTTTTTAGAGAGAGCAATCTGGGAAGGCCTCTCCAAGGACAGGACGACCTTCTAATTTTTATTTCTCTCATCAGCTCTTGGCAGCCCGCAAAACAGCCTCTGAAGTTACATAGAGACCTCAGGGAGAGAAGCTCTGCGTATTTCCCTGTATGAAGTAAGCTCTTTATATTTTTCAAATGAATAAAGAATGGTATGGAATCACCACTCATAATTTAATGAGAGCTCACAGTCTCTCAGAGATGAAAGGACAGTCTGACCCTTAAGAGAACCAGGAGTGGGCAGTGTCACAGAGGAAAAAGAGGGGATTTCAAAGATGATCACAAATGATTTAGAAACTTATATCCACACAAAATCTTGCACAAGGATTTTTATAGCAGTTTTATTCATAATTGCCCAAACTTGGAGGCAACCAAGATACCCATCAGTAGGTCAATGAATAAAAAAATTGTGATACATCTGGACAATGGAATATTATCTGGCACTGAAAAGAAATGAAATATCAAACCATGAAAAGACAGAAAGAAACCTTAGGTGCATATTACTAAGTGGAAAAACCAATCTGAAAAAGCAGGTACGATAGTGTACGATTCCAGCTCAAGGACATTCTGGAAAAGACAAGATTATGGACACATTAAAATGATCAGTGGTTGCCAGGGATCGTGGGGAAGGAGGGGTGACTAGGTGGAGAACAGAGGATTTTAAGGCCGTGAAACTATTCTGTGTGATACTATAATGGTGGATAAATGTCGTTATACATTTGTCAAAATCCATAGGACATCCAACACAAAGAGTGAACCCTGAGGTAAACTCTGGACTTTGGGTGATTATCATGTGTCAATATAGGTTCATAGATTGTAACAAGGTTGTCACTCTGGTGCAGGCTTTTGATATAGGGGAGGCAGGCTGTATGAGGAGGCAGGGGATATATGGGAAATCTCTGTACTTTCTACTCCATTTTGCTGTGAATCTAAAAGTGCCTTAAAAAATAGTCTGTTTCTAGGGGTGCCTGGGTGGCTCAGTTGTTAGCATCTGCCTTTGGGTCAGGTCATGATTCCAGGGTCCTGGAATTGAGCCCCACATCGGGCTCCCGGCTCATCGGGAAGCCTGCTTCTCTCTCTCCCACTCCCCCTGCTTGTGTTCCCTCTCTCACTGTTTCTCTCTCTGTCAAATAAATAAAATCTTTAAGATAAATAAATAAATAAAAATAAAAAATAGTCTGTTTCCTAAAAATTCAAATGGAAACATGTACATCAGTTATTGGCAGTCTGGCTAACGTGAGTCCACTCCTGAGAGAGGGAACCCCCATGATGTGGTGGGTCTGCGAATCTCCCTGGACTGAAATGAATGGACCCAGGTTGTTCTCCTTGCCTCCAATGTTGTTTTTTTCTTTTCCACTGAAGAATGGTTTCTCATCTGTTAAGGCCTAGGTGTGCTGTAAGTCCTTCTGTCTTCTCCCTCCTTGGCCTTGCTAAAGGACTCACCCTGCACTCCTCCAGGGATTGGCCGAGGCTGAGGCCCTCCTCTCTGGTGGCCACACCACCTGGTGCGGCAGGTCATGGCTTCAGTGTGTCTCTCACTAGACTGTGGGTTCCTCCAGGGCAAGGATCGTGTTTCAATCTCCCCAGCATCTGGCACATCAAAGCTGTCTAGAGAAGGGACAATATCCTACCTTCATTTTAAAGCAATTACACTGGCAGTGATGTGGGGGAAGGTTTGAGTGGTGAGAGGCCAGGGGCATGGAGACACCCCCCCAACCAAGCTGCTTGGCAATGCTTCCACGGAACAGCAATGAGGTTCAGGGAGAAGTTAGCAGAGGGACAAGGGGGAAATGTAGGTAGAATCATTAAACCTTTGAGATGGATTAGATGGAGGGGAAGAGGCAAATGAGGACTGGAAAGCTGGGACCTTCTAGAGACTTCTTACTGGTCTTTTGGCATCAGTTCTTGCTCACGTGAGCTATGTAGACTATTCTCAACACAGTGGCTGGTAAGCTGATTAAACATTAGAATCATTTTTGTTTTCCACTCAAAACCTTTCATTAGCCTCGCTAGTGTCCTGGAGAGGCACAGTTCTTCCAGTGTTCTCTAAGATCCTCCCTGCTCTGGCCTCATCCTTCACCCCACCTCCTGTCTGGACTCAGTTCATACTAACCTCTCCTCTGCTTCCTCTTGTCCCAGGTTCTTTGTGCTTGCTGTTCCCTTGGACTGCAGTCTCTTCCCCTAGCTTGTGCCCTCACTCCCTTCTGACGTGTGCTCTGTTGTCACCTCTTCCTGGAGGCCTTCCCAGGCCACCCTATTTAAAAGTGCAAAACCCTTCCTCAATTCCTATGTTCCTTCCCCTCATTACACGGCTCTTTTCCCTCTTGCTATCTAACATGCTATATATTCTGGTTACTTTTCTGTCTGCCCCATTAGACTGTAAGCACCATAAGGACAGGAATTTTTGTCTGTTTTGTTCACAACCTTGGCCCCAGGCCTAGAACAGGCCTTACCCAGCACATAGTTGAACAAATGCTCAGTAAGCACTGCTTGGTTGATGGAATGTTTTTTCATGACTCATCTCCTGAAGAGGCCTCCTTATAAGGATTTCCTTCTGTCCCCTGCAGCACCCAACAGGTGGTGGCTGTGTGGCAGGTGACCAAGTGGACCCTGGGGGGGTGGGCCCTTTCCAGGGCCCTGGGCCTGACCCCCCCACCACCACCACCACCAGGGCTCCTTTGATCTCGTTTGCTCACAACTTCCTGACCTGCTTACACTCTTACAGGAACAGGGTCTGCGTGGGTGACAAGCTGGGGTCCTGTGAAGAATAAACCCATAGAATACAATTCAGCAAGGGCTCCACCCCCAGGTCAGTGCACAGGCAGCACTGAAGACTAAAGTCACTGATAAGGCCAAGATCATTCTAGATTTCCCCTTTTGGTAAATGAAGCAGATAAAGCCTACCTTGCAAAGTTGGTGTAGGAATCAGGCATGAGGAACGGGATGGAATCATGGGAATGCTTGTACATAGTATGAGCCCCACAAATGCGGGTCGTCAGGTGGAGGAGTGGGGTCAGCACTTCCACACGCCCTCCGGTGCAGGGACATTGGTGATGGCAATGAAGATGGAACCCATGATGAAGCCTGGGGGCGCCTGGTAGCCGTACCTGTTGCAGGTTCTGAGGTCACAGTTATCTCTCTAGGCTGCAAGACCTTGCCAAGACCCACTCAGGCATTTCACGCAGATTGTTTCCTTCCTCATCCAGCAGCATTGATGACTTTAGACATTAAACATTAGAAGAATGCATCTGTGTCATACTTTAAAACTGATTAGGACTGGATCCAAAAATAATGTCAAAAGAATTCCCCAGTTCCCAGATAATAGCTACTGTTGTGTACTGTGGTGATATGACAGTTAAAACGAGAGTGGCGGGGGGGCTGCCGTCTTTCTGACAGTGAATTCTCCTCTTGACAGTCAGAGGGAAAATGGGGTCTCCACCACTTGAAGGTGAACTTCAAAGCAAGCCAATCATCAATCAACCCCAGGAAAGCCTGTGTTTTGACGCTGCCTGACTTTTCCTCTGAAAGTTATCCTTTTCCTTTCCACTCTTTGGCGTTTCAAAATTTCCCCTCCAGTGATCACTTCCGTTTGGACCCTCCCTGTTATTCCACTTCCTGTTTGCCTACTTTTTGTTCTGCTGTGTTTGCTTCTCTCCCGGCCTGGAGCACTTGGCCTTCAGTGAGTTCCTCTGTTTCATCTCCTGCCCACCCCACAGCCCATCTGAGGAGGATATTAAGTTCCTTAGCTCCTCACTCCTCCTGGGTCATAGTTCTTTGGGCCTTTATGACACCGTCGATGCCACCTTGGCTCAAAAAGTTTCTAGCTCCCCTTTTCCACTGAGTCCACTGAGTTTAGAGGTAGCTTTGGTTCCTTCTAGTTAATGGCTAAGGGCTTGGAGAGACTGTGGGGCCAGGACAAGGGCATATTCAGTGCCTCCTCACTCCCTTACTGCCCACAAGAGTCACCTTGCAGACAGCACTCAGGAATATGGAGGAGAGGCTATAATGCCGGGGAAAGAGAATCCTCTGCGTGCTGCCATCTCTTCAAGAACAGTGATGAGGCCAAGAGAGCTCAGAAGCCTCGGCAGCTGTGGGTAAACCATCGGCTTCAGGCCATAGGCTTAATAAGGGGCTCCTGCCACTCCTTCTTCTGTTGTGGACCCCATCCCCACCGACCCCGAGTGCCCAACAGCTCCAGCTCCTTGGCAAACACGACACACTCCACAGGGTTGGACCTTGGCCCACTGCTTCTCAGTTACCAACCAGCCAAGAGAACACCTGCTTTTCATTCTCTTCAGGGGAAGTGTGAATTTTTCCCGTGGGGCTGTAACCTGTGCTTGGGCCATAACCCTTCTCCCTGTTTGCTTCCCGGACATCTTCTAACCTAACTCCAGAAGGTGTCCCAGTGAGCCCCGGCATTTGCTCTTCATGGCCCAGGATCACCCCCGAGGATTCTGCAGCCAGTCAGGGAGGGTCTGTGGCAGACAACGCTGCTGCTACAGTTTTCCTTTGTCCACGTCTGGCTGGCAGAAACACTTCTGAAAAATGGTCTGCAGCTAATGCCTTTTCATTTGATTCCCTTTAACAAGGGGTTTATAAAACGACTCTTACTATGCAGAACACATGTTCTAAGTATACAGTTACTTGACGGATTGAAACAGTGCTGAGGGGGCAGAACACATGTTTCAAAATATTCCTGAAATGTATAATTACCCCGTGGACCAATCAGGGACATAACATACATTTTAATACACCATTTAATTGCTGTTTACCTAGGAGAAGGCAACCTTTCTGGTCTCTTGGGCTAAACTACAGATTTTTAGAAACTGTCTAAACACATATTTACTTGATTCATTTTGGTCTCTTGGGCGAAGAATCCTTTTCCAGAGATGTGGCTGCACACGCAGAACAAGAGAATTAAATGCTCTGAGGCAGTGGCTGCCAATGAAAAGACAAAGGCTTTATCGTTCACGATTCAGGGGTAACAATTCCAAAGCGTAGGCGGAACCCAAGAGCCCTAAAGACAATCCGTCCCAGTAATTCCACATCACCGAAACTCACCCTCTCCCAACACCGACATATTTTTTCATCGTAACACTTTCCGATAAAAATGTGTACATCCCATCACAGTGGCTTCTTGGAGAAAAAACATTGAGATACAGCTGGAGAGCGTCACCTCTGGAACCCAAGTCCGAGGGAGAGTGCCTTATCTCTCTCAGGTCAAAACCTGCTTCTCCTCACATGTTCCCGCTCTCGCAATATGGCACCAAATATCCACCCCCAGCCCTGAGGTCAGAAACCAAGTGTCATCTTTTACTCTTTCCTCCCTCCGTCTTCTTATATTCATCCAGTCAGAAACCGTTCGGCCATGTTAGTTCTCTTCTCTGTGCTGTCTGTAAACCCAGGAGCACAGGAGTCCAGACCTCAGTGAGTTTTGGATGTTAGTATTCAGGGTGGTTCTTAGTGCTATGTAGGTAGGGTCTCCTTTTTCCTTCTCCCTCCATATGTAGTAATTCTAGAATCTGTCCACTTCTTTCTGTCATCACAGCCAGTGCCCTCATTCAAGCTGCCATTCTCTCTCTCCTGTGTTCCTAACTGGTTTTGAGCAGTCACTCATTCTGACCCTGCTTGGCCCCACTCAAATCCATTCTTTGTGAGGAAGCCAGAGCTGTCTCTCACATTCAAAGTGGAGGGTGGTGTTCCCAAGCCTAAAAGCCATCCGTGACTGCTCCATCATTCTCAAGATAATGACTAACTTTTAGAAATGGCTTCCAAGGCCCTTCATGGTCTGGCCCCGGCTCCCACTCCAGCCCTGGGTTCTAGAAGTTTCGGAGTATCTAGAAGTATCAGGAGTCCAACTTCAGCCCAACTGACACAAAACTGTATGCATGAGGCATGACAAAGTCTGGCCCCCTTTCTGACAACAAGGGGACCCTCTCAACATGATCGTTTTAAGAGAACCAGGAAACCTGTGCTGTCTCCCCTAAATCCTCCTAGCCCAAGCCTGAGAAACCACTGTTAGTATCCTTGGCCTCATAAAACAACAGTACCTCTGAGAGGGGTAACACTTTATGCCCCTTTCTTATCTGTGGTAGATACGTGACTTCTCATAACAGAGTACAAAAACGTTTGGGTCCTGGCCTAAGACAGATCTGGGCACGGGCTGACAAGGGTTGGCCACCTTGTTTTAAGTGACAAACCACAGCTACCCAGGAAGAATACGCTCTGGCTTGTGAGGGAAGTGGGCCTGTTTCTTCTGAGGAGAGAGAATCAGAAGGAGCCACGGGAAAATGGTTCTCAAACTTGAGCATGTGTCAGGCTCACCCAGGAGTTTTGTTTAAAACACATCATGGGTCCCATTCCTGAGATCCAGATTCTGAGGGTCTGGGGTGGAGCAGGTTGGAGGGTCACCAGGCCTGTGAGGAAGCGGCCTGGAACCTCTGCCCATGCTTCATCCCGAGACCCTGGCGTCTCTGAGACCAATGTTGTAGCAACGCTTTTGCTTTCTTTGCTTTGTCTGCCCTCAAGTCAGTGAGGCCTTGGCGACTAGGTCAAGGAATGGAGACCACAAGCTGGCAGGCCAGGAGGCCAGCTTTGGGAAGGGTGTGACCATGAGCAGGGCTCCCCAGAAGTAGCCACACAGAGGGATTGCTCAGACAACAGAGGCCTTCTTTCCTGGCACCTCGGAGCAATTCTGCCCTGGGCAAACCCTTAGCTTCTAAAGTTCTAGGGTTGGACCACAAGCCTCAAATTCTCTGGAGCAAATGCCTCTCTGCCCCTACTAACAACCGCCAGCGTCTGTGTCTGTGTCTGAGAAGCTGGGGCTTCTCAGCTCACACTGGAGTCCTGCTCTCCCTAAGAAATACTGAAGGCACTGGGCTGAGGGGGCCATTTTCACCCACACGTGTGTGAGAGAAGGTTTCAGTAGTAGGAAGGTAGGCCAGGGGGAAACCGAGATGGACAGAGCTCCCTAGAAGGTAAGTGCCCGGGGAATATGAACAGCCTGGAAGGGAGATATAGTTCCTCAATGGCATCTGTTTCCATGGTAATAGTCCAGAAAGGGAGCAGAGACCTCACTGGTACCCAGCCCTTGCTGCCTGCTGCAGGCCAACAGGGAGATCCAGAAAGAAAGTGTGATGACTATAAAGACTTTCTATTGGCTGTAGCAGCAGAGAGGCCGGGTGTCCAGCTGGAGCCTCAATGAAACATCAAAAACGCTTCACGACTGTCGGTTTTCAGGTAAGGCTAGCTTATCCGAGCAAGGGTGACAGATGCTGGGCCAAACCCACTAGGGTTTAAGAGAAATTTAGAGGCAGAGAGAATGTAGGGACCCTGGGACAGGTGTAACTGCTGGGATGGAATTGAGAGCCCCCTCCCCACGCAGACTAGGGCAGCTGAAGCTGTGGGCTCTACAAGACAGCCAGCAGTCCAGTAACTAGGGAGACCCCTTCGGTTTCCAGGGAAGTCTAAGAGGTCGTGATGCAAAAGTTAAGCTCATCTGTTGCAACAGCCGATTAGTTTCCTGGTGGAAGAGCTGCCTGAGGACAAGATTTCCAAGGGTGTCTATGTGATAGCAAAGGACACTAGCCAAGAGTGAGGCCCAGGTAGTGGCAATCTGGGTTCAAACCCTAGCTCAGCTACTCACCGGCTGTGTGACCTTGGAACAGTCACTTGAGCTCGCTGTGCATGTTAGAGAGGAACATAATAATATCTAACTAAGAAGGTGGTGTGAGAATGACATGAAATGAAAAACATGGAAAGTGCTCAGCACGCTGCCCGGCACAGCACGAGCACCACATTTATTATTATAATTGATAAGCAGTGATGTCTATGATGTATTATTAAGTGCATAAATAAAACACATGTATGGCACGGTACAATTTATGTAAAAAGGAACCACTCTATTTCTCTCTGTGTGTATGTGTTTATAAACACATAAAGAAAAGTCAGGAAGGATCAAATTGTTAAGGGTGGCTAACCTGGGGGTGTGGAATTAGGGAAGTAGGTGAAAGGGGGTTTCATCATCTCACTAACAAGCATCTGGACTCTTTGGGTGTTTCAGAGGTGAGAAGGGTAAGGGATATGCTGGTAGAAGACATCCTGTCTTCAGGGGGCTATGGTCTGCAAACAGGGCTTTGCCAAGGCTTCAGTATTAATTTATTGGTCCAAGAACCTCACATGTGTCCTTGGGTATCGCTCACTGAGCTTTCTCTGGGCGATGCTGTTCACAAGGCACACACTGCCCAGCCCCTGCTGCCTTGGCTTAGTGGCCATCTTTCCTCACGGCCAGGGCTACCGGCCTGACTTGGCTCCAGCTAGAGTATACCCCGGCTCAGGCTCCATACCAGTCTGGAAGCGAGCCAGGAAAACCTGAAGAGCTAGAAACCAATTCTTTGGTGCTTAGCGTTGAGCGAGGTTCACTGCATTGACCAGAGTTTCCTGATTCTGATTGTTGAGTGTTGCAAAGGCCATTTCCTCCTTCTTCCTCTTAGCATTGAGCACCCCTGTAACAGGCTAGATAATACATGCCCCCTCCCCAGCCCAAAGATCAAGTTCTAATCCCTGGAACCGCTAAGTGTTATGTTACTTGGCAAAAACGTCTTTGCAGATGTGATGGAGGATCTCAATGATCTAGACGGACCCTCAAAATGCAATTTCATGTATCTTTACAAAAGAGAGACAGGGGGAAATTTTTACCTGGGCAAAAGAGAAGGCAATTTGATTCCAGAGGCAAGGAATGGAGTAGCGTGGCCACAAATCATGGAAGGCTAGAAGGCTGGCAGGCATCAGAATTTGCAAGAGGCAAGGAAGGCATCCTCCTCTGGGAGCTCCCAGAGGCAGACCTGCCCTCACACCTTGATTCCAGCCCAGTGATACTGGTTTTGGACATCTGGCCTCCGGAACTGTAAAAGGATACATTTCTGTTGTTTTAAATCACCACGTTTTTTGTAACGTGTTACAGCAGCCACAAGAAACGACTGCTAGCACCCTCCTCCCTAGATTTGAGCTGGACACATGGCCACATTGGTAGGGACAACATCTCCCAGTCCCTCTGACAACTGGGAGTGGCCATGTGATGACATTTGGCCCGTGAGTAAAGTGATGTGTGTAACTTCTGCTTCCTGAGTTTCGCAATGAGCTTTCTGGTCCTCCACGTTCTCTTTCCCCTGCTCACGGCCTGGAACGCCATCACGGTGCCGGGCAGCATGCTGTGGCTGATAGGAGAGGACGGCTGCAATGACCATCTCAAACACAAAGGTGGATGCAGTGAGAGAGCGTTCCTGGGGCCCTGGACAACCTCATGGAGCCAGGGTGTCCTTCCCATTCTGGCATTGCATGAAAGAGGAATGAGATTCGGTATTATTTAAGGCATGCTATGTGGGTAGCATGCCTCTTGATTACAGCAGCTTTACTCCACTTATACTCCAGCCAGAACATGGGGATTCTGTCTCGTTCTGATAACCTGAGCCTCTACCTGCCTCTAAGTCCTCCCTACAAGCCTATGACCGGGTCCCGGCTCCTGCTGATCTACCTCCCCAGTGTAGACGACCATCTTCCTGGATTTCCGAATATCACCCACTGCAGGATTTTTGACTGCCAAACTTTGCTTGTCTTTTGAGGTACCTCCACTGCTCTGTGTGGGGCTGCCTAAGGCAGGCTCCTTGCTGGAACTACCAAAGTTTGTCCCACAGCATACCTTCCAGACGCCAAGCTCTACCTTCCCTTCCCCTTCCGCTGTTTGGGTCTCCTGGAGCCTGGAGTCCGCTCCGGAGGAAAATTTGCTTCTAGGTCCTGACTCCTTCTTGTCCATCTGTCCTGTAACAATTAGCTAGACCACACCTGGCTCGGTCCTGAGATATGTGAGGGCAGGATTCCTGGCTCCTGGCAGGAAACACAGGTAATTGCCAGGTCCACCCCGACACCTTCCCTAGCTAACCCCGAAGCTGCCCACAGTTTCTGCGTGCGGTGTAAGCCAGCAAATGACTATGCTGGGCTGTCCTAATAAAGATACATTTCATTGTTTGATGACTTACCCTTACATTTGTTTTCCTTCACACAACCTTACAGTTGATAATGTACAGTGTCAGATATGATGCTGGCCTGAGGATGTATACCGTTTCAGGAACACATATTTTAAATTTGGAATGTGCACAGGTCTAACTTCAGGTAAAGAATCACCTGGGCACATGGTGAGAAATGCATTTGATTAACTCTGAGCTGTGAAAGGAAACTTATCCAGTGTCCTGGATTAGGCAGCCACTGTTTATTTATGCAAAGAGTAAGAGAAAGTCATTAAAGCCCCCATTCCTGGTAATTGTCTCAGAAATTGCATTCCCTGGCCTAGCAATTAGTTTTCTACAAAGCAAGAAGATATTTGGGTTAATAACCTTGAGTTTTTATGACTCAATCAATATTTTGGTTGCTGCAGGCTGCTTTGCTACTGTAAATTTTGAGTACAGTGCTTGTGGGGTGTATAAATATTTAGCTAGCCATTGAAGCATCAATTAATGAAATCATTTCTTCTGTTCTTTAATTTAGAAGATACCGTTGGCAGTGTAGTGGTACGAGGTGTTTATTTTAGCTGCTGTCATAGCTGCGGAAACGAAATTGCTGTTGTGCTTTATGGTTTATTACTGTGTCAGTTTGCATACCCATATTGTAAGCATCTCTTTTAGCTTCATCTCCTTCCAATAGATCTTGAATAGCCTAGTCACTTGCTTCAGTTGGTTTTGATCTGATTTAAACTTTGCCATTGTGCTTCTCTGTTTAACATTTGTAGTAGTATGTGTATGTGTGTGTGTGTGCCTGTTTTAATATCACAGATGTAGTAGGAGTCAAAACCAGGACTGATTACTAAGTCCTTCCTTTTAGAATGTGATGCTTTTAAAAACAAAAAACCCTAGATAATCAGAGTCTAAAGCTGTAGCTATTCGATACCAAAACAGTCAAGGAAGATGAAGCCTTCTTTCAACTGGGTGTTTTGTTCAAATCAAGCTTTCCAAAATGTGTTCCTCAGAATATGTATTCCTGGGATGCTGAAAGGATTTTCTATTCTGTTTCTATTTGGAAAGTCAAATGGGGGGTGGGAGGAAAGTGGCTCAATCTAGTTATTAGTATCTTCACTTGCCAAGAGACATCTTAAGGTGAAGGACTGAACATATTCTGCCCAGTATTTTTCAGGCTGAATTATTAAGAGAGTTTCAATTCTTTAATGGTGTTTTTGTAAAGAACTATCAACAATTGTACATTTTTCTAATATGTGTTTGCTTGGTACTGGCACTTGCTTATGAAACTGAATAAATAGAATAATCAGAGAGTTCCAACGGTCTTAACTAAAAAAGAGGCCCTAATTTTTTAGATAATCAGGAATATTGAATATGAACTGGATGTAAAATTATATTAAGAAAATATTTTAGTCTTGTTAGGTGTAATAATCACATTTTCTGTAAGAAAATCACCCCCTTGTTTGGAGATGCACACTGAAGTATTTAAGGGTAGAATATCACGCTTCTGGAATTTCCTTTAAAATACTTTAGCAAGAAGGGCGCCTGGATGGCTCAGGGGTTAAGCCTCTGCCTCTGCCTTTGGCTCAGGTCATGATCTCAGGGTCCTGGGATCGAACCCCACATCGGGCTCTCTGCTCAGCAGGGAGCCTGCTTTCCCCTCTCTCTCTGCCTGCCTCTCTGCCTGCTTGTGATCTCTGTCTGTCAAATAAAAAAATAAAAATAAAAAGAGTGCACTTTGCCTTTAAAAAAAAAATACTTTAGTAAGAAAGGAAAGAGGGAGAAAAGTGGCCATAGACAGAACACATAGGAGAGAATAGTGATGCTAATGAGTATATAAATGATCAACAATTTTTATAATTAAAAAAAAAAAGTTCTGTGGTCAAATAAGTTCGAGAAATCGAAGCTTTAATAAAATAAAAATTAAGAATGTTTCTTTACCATAGGCCTTCTCAGGACCTTTATATGTTAGTGTGTTTATTCGCATTTTTGTTTATTCGCATTTTTTCCTTTTTCTACAGAGCATCTTAAAAGACTGATGTTCTGCCAAATATGCTAGCATACTTTAGGAAATACTGGCCTAATCTCCACCCAACAACCAGTTTGGATTGAATTGCCCTCCCTAACCATTATTGGCGTTCAGGATGAGAGTGAACGCTTTTCTTCCTCCCTGTCTCTCCATCCACATCAGTTCCAGGCAGCCAAATCCTAGGGTTGAAACTTAGGGACATCAGATGAGCTGAGGTTTGGGCCTTGGCTCAGCCACTTACTAGCTCTCTAAATGACTTGGAAAGTCATTTAACCTCTTTGCCCCTCAGTTCCTCCATCTGTAAAATGGGGGTAATCATAATACTTACCTCACAGGGTCATCATGTAGAATAAATGAGATAGTGTCTGTAAAGCATTTTATACACTGTAAGTCTTCAATAAATCTGAGATATTATTGCTATAATCCATTCTGTAAATTCCAGCTTAGATCAGATCCTCTTTGTGAAGCCTTCTGGGTTTCCTTCACACAGAATCAATTCCCTTTTCTTCTGTATCCCATTTCATAACATTAATGTGTAATTCATTATAAATGCCCCAAGGAGAGGGACTGTGCTTTATTCATCTCTGTGTTAGGGCAGCCTTCTAACAGGCCATTGGACCCAAAGGATGAGAAATGGGCTCATCCCAGCAGATTCAGCTTCCTTTAGGTCCTTGGAAGACCCATACAAAAATATTATTTAGGTATTAGTGCTCAGATGCAAGAGAAGCTGAGATGCAGACCTCACCAATGCTATATCTAGGTATGTACCATCAGGGTATCTATCTTCCCTCTCTGTCTATCCATCTGTCTGTCTGTCTTTGTATCTATCTATCTACCTGTCTGAGATGAAGTTAGAGGGTCAAGGCTAGTCTGGCAAGAAGCCCACTGCCTGCTCTCTGATGAGTGGAAAAGACTCTTACTCCCTTTAATATCCTGATTTCAGGATAAAAAAACAACAGCTTCCTGATGTTATGAATATCCTTGGGCCTTTGTCACACTAGAAAACATTTTTTGTATTGACATACTTGAATACTATTTAGAAAAAACCTTCCAGGAAAAAATAACATAAGTGCCTCTGTAGCAGGAACGTCCCCACGGAGGCATGGCGAGCACACACACTGAGCATTTCGACAGGAAAACATGCAGATATTTGCTTTGGCAACAGCCGGATTTCACAGTTAGTACTTCCCAGGTCCAAGCCATATAGTCATACATCTTCCAAAAGAACACGCAGGCAGGAAGGTGAAACCCTAGATTTAATCAACTTATACCTGTTTCTTTAGTGTGAGCAAAGCTTTCTGCCAATTCATAAGCATTTTTTCATTTGATTTTCCTGATGTGTATGGGAGTGAGAAATCGAGTTAACCAGTAGTGAGGACATGCAGATAACAGAGACCTGATCTGAATAAGGTTTGGGCAGACAAGACTTACTGAGTATCTTTTCTTTTTCAGTTGAGATAGAAAGGAGTTGAGACAATCAAGGACACACAACTCTTCAGTTCCCATGGGAATAGCTAACCAATTCGTGGAGAACAAAAAAATCCATAGATGATCTAAAACCATTACACTGACTGTCAGATTTCACTTTTTTTTAATGAGATTTCACCCAGCTGGCAAACAAGTATAAACAATGATTACTTGTCCATTTTCCCTTTGGCCCCTTTCCCTTATCACATAGGACATTTCTTATTATTGAAATTAATAAGATATATTAATGGAGTTCATTGTAATAAAGACAAACTATATGAGGGCATTGTCCTCACTGAGTTTAGTTTACAATCCAGTTGGTTTTATTTATAGTTTTTCTTCATTTTAACCAGATAGGGGCATATTATATAACTACTGTACACCTTGGTTTTTACTTATGTATCATAGAAAGGGGTCCATATTAGTATATATAAAAATATGGAATATAATGGGAATTTGCGATAGTCACAGGTAAGAATAGAGAATTCAAAAGAATTGAACTACTTCATTCTTTTTTAAACAGCTACATACTGTTCTAGTGTATGAAAATACCACAATTTGCTTCACCAGCCCCTAAATTATGCACATTGAATCTTTTGCTATTATAAATAATGCTGCAATGAGTAACTCTATATTTTCTATTTCCCATCTAGGCAAATATATCTGTAGGATAAATACCTAAAAGTTGAACTGCTAGGTTGAATTGCAAAGAGCATGTGCTCTTGTAATTTGGTACCTATTTTCATCAAATAGCTATTGTCGAACTGTCTTCCATGAAAGAAGAAAATTTAAATACTCCATATACACTTACATATTTACTCTCATATGTTTGGCACTTTACTGTTGAGTTTCTTCATCAAGAGAGGAAATTATGGGGCACCTGGGTGGTTCAGTGGGTTAAGGCCTCTGCTTTCAGCTCAGATCATGATCCCAGGGTCCTCGGATCGAGCCCCACATCGGGTTCTCTGCTCCGCGGGGAGCCTGCTTCCTCCTCTCTCTCTGCCTACTTATGATCTCTCTGTCAAATAAATAAATAAAATCTTTAAAAAAAAGAGAGAGAGGAAATTACCAAATTTTGTGAAGCCTGCCAATTTGGAAAGATAAAGAAATGTCACATCCTTTTAAATTTGCATTTACTTTATTATGAATGAGGTTGAGTACTTTTCATATGTGAAGCAGATATTTAGGTCTATTTCTGGATCCTCTATTCTGTTTCATTGATCTGTCTGTTACTGTGTTTTTCAGAACTAAGAAGGATGATTCTCAATTAGAAAAGAAAGTAGAAGAACAACTGAGCTCTACCACAGACTAGCTAGCTTGAATGTATCCCTTCATCTCTTTGATCTTAGCTTCTCTAGGCAGAGTGTTGGATCTGATGAGTTCATTTACTCAATGTATGTTTTGTTGAGTGTTGAGCTCTGCTCTGGGGATGCAAGGGAGCCAAATCAGATGCTATCTTTACTCTCATGGAGTTTACAGTCATTGTGGGAAGGGGGTAGACCCTAGTCAAACCCTAACACAGATTGTTGAGAGTCCCTAGCAACGGAAATAGGAGAAGTGGGGGAGGAGGCGGGGGGGGGGGCTACAAAAATTTCCTTTGGAAGGAAGTGAAGGAAGTGAAACAGATCTGCTGGGAAAAGAGTTAGCCAGGTGAAGGGGGGCGGGGCTTGGAAAAGAAGAGTTTTCCAGATAAACTTTCTAGCACGTGAGGATTTGGCATGAATAGAAAACTCTCTACTGTAGCTGGAGATAGAAAAATGACAGAAACGTGGTAGGAGATGAGAGAGGCTACAGAGGTAGATAGGAATCAAGCCATGTAGAGTCTTGGATAAATATTTTGGTCATTATCCTAAACATTTGTCTTATCTGGGACCTCTAGGAAGTCAACCTGAATTAAAGACTAAAGTAGTGGGACGCCTGAGTGGCTCAGTGGGTTAAGCCGCTGCCTTCGGCTCGGGTCATGATCCCAGGGTCCTGGGATCGAGTCCCACATCGGGCTCTCTGCTCGGCAGGGAGCCTGCTTCTCCCCTCCCCTCTCTGTCTGCCTCTGCCTACTTGTGTGATCTCTGTCTGTCAAAAAAATAAATAAAATCTTAAAAAAAAAAAAATAAAGACTAAAGTAGTGCATTTGTTCAGCACATAGAATTTCTCCCGAAAGCTTATAAGGAAAACCATATTTCAGAGCTGTTCTTATCAGGGAGAAAGGAAGGAGTGATTTATTTGCCTGGTATTCTCGCATCTTCCATTGTCCATTGTTCATGTTTCACTCCCCAGAAAGCTAATTCCCTGTGCTTCCAGAGTACATCACCCAGACCTTCAGTGGTCATGCCCAAGGTGTGGCATTTTATCCATACCTGGAGACTGAGGCATATTTGGAACACCAATCCAGAGAAATAAAAGGACGCAGTCAAGGGAATCTGAGAAGAACACAGAGTTTTTGTCCTATATACCATTAAAAGAATCCATGCAAGAGAGTGCCATGCTCTGACAATGTTGTAGATAATAGTTTAACAAGCATTGAGAATGGATGTATGGAAAACAGCTAGGAAGCTAATGCAGTGGTCCAGAAGAAAGCAGGTGGTGTCCAGGGTTGGGGTAGTTGATGTGGAAATGCAAAGAAGGAAAGGGATATGAGAGATTTTAGGAGATACAAACACCAGGCCTAAGGGTATGGTTAGATTTGAGAAATAGGAAAAGTTACCAAGGATATCAGGTTTATGACTTGAACAACCAGTAGTTGGTGGTATCATTTGCTGAGATAAGAATCTGAGGTAGAGAATCAAGTTTGGGAAGAAAGATCGTGACTTGGGGTTTGGACTTATGACTATGAGAAGCCCAACTGGGGATTTTGAGTAGGCAACTGAATGTATGAGTCTGATTATTGGAGCTGTAGCTGTGGAAGGTAGTGACAGAATATGGAGTGAGAAATAAAGCTTAAAAAACATTTGATGGCTCTGTGGAGAAGGATGGTAATGAAAGAAGATAGAGAAAGAGTGGGGAAGAGGTAGGAGGAAAACTAGAAAAACAAACACAGGGAAGAGGGTTTCAGGAGGGAATGGTCCCAGAGAGGCCAGAGAAGTTGAGAACTGAGTCCTTTGCTTTAGCAACATGGTGGCCATTAGCCATTTTAGCCAAAGTGATGGGGCTGAGGAGTGAGAGAAAATGATGAAAAGGAGGAGTAGTATAAACAATCTATTCAAGAAGTTTCACTGGGAAGGAGAGACAGAATAAATAATAGCAGGAAGGGGATGTGGGTTTTATCTTAAGAGGGGCTTGAGCATGTTTAAGTGTAAATATGGAGGGTTCAGTGTCAGGGAAGGGTGAAGTATACAGGGGAGAGGGGACATGTTAGTGTCAGGTCTATAGAGAATAGGAGGGGCTGGGATCCAGAGCACAGGGCCTGACCTCAGGGTAGGAAATATCAGCCAGGATGGGAGGAAAGGAAGGGGGATGATGCCAGGGAAGGCACGTCTATAGTAGGAAGTTGAGGGTCTGATTCAGTGGCTTCAATTTTTGAAAAGTAGGAAGTAGTTTATATGCAGAAATGTGTGGTGGGGGTTGGAAAGGTAGGAAAGAGAGAGGAGAGGGTTTGAAATGGAAGAAACTCCCAACTTAGTGATCTTGAGAGCACTTCCCTCATGGGCAGCATGGAGAAAGGATTACTGGGTGGAGGGAAGAGGGGAGATGCAAAGAGAATAAAGAAAGGGGTCCCAGCCAACCCCCTACCTTGCCTCCCTATTTACCCTCCAGCCAGTCTTTGCTCTGGTCTTCCAGTTCATAGACAAGAAAGCAAACAAGGTGGGTCTGATACAGGAACTTCAAGTTCTTGGCTTCCGGATAACTAAGAGGGTGTCATTTCTGTGATTCACACACAACAGCTTAACACAACAATCAATCAGTGTTTGAAAATTCTTCTTTTATTATGGCATCCTGTTGATACTTCCAAATGTCGACCCTGGAAAATAAAATATTGTGAGCATCCACGAAAATTTTAACACAGAGGTCTGTTCAAAATCTTTTGTTCCTTGGGCTTTTCTTTTCGGCTAGAACAGGACCTAACTGTTTAACTTGTGGTTAAGGATTATTTGCGTGGGGCACCTTGGTAGGTGAAATGTAGTGGATTTGGCATTTTGCCTGTGGAACACAGGGCGGGAGCTCCAGTTACAAATTGCAGCTGTATAAAATAACAGGAAACGTGGGGCTTTGAAAGATTCCACTGGAAAGATTAATTATTTGGGAAAGAGGCCGCAGCTTCGTGTGTTTTTGGAGAAAAGGTGGCCCACGCCATTTTTAATAGTGAGAAAGAAAATTCTGCTACTAGGGCTAAAGAGGGGAAGGGAGAAGCCCTTGTTTCCTGGAAGGGTGCATATTTAGGTTAAAAAGCATCTTTCTTCTCTTTCTTAGGAGACGAGGAGCTGGAAATGAAAGCCACACGGAATCCCAGAGAGATGAGGCTTATATAAGAAAAGATCCAGATTACCTAATTCTCTGAGATGACCTCCTTGTTTGTTTGTTTATTTGTTTTAACTTTTCTTTGTACCATTCCCCCATCCTGCCCCTCAACATCTAACAATTTCCTATATATCAATCCATGTGGACATTCATGTCCCTGTGGGCATAAGAATGTTATGAAACAGGGGCACCTGGGTGACTCAGTGGGTTAAGCCTCTGCCTTCGGCTCGGGTCATGATCTCAGGGATCAAGCCCTGCATCGGGCTCTCTGCTCAGCAGGGAGCCTGCTTCTCCCCTCTCTCTCTCTGCTGCCTCTCTGCCTGCTTGTGATCTCTGTCTGTCAAATAAATAAAATCTTAAAAAAAAAAAGAATGTTATTAAACAAACCCGCAACTTCTGTAGAGACATTGACTCAGTGATGTCCAGAAGAATAAATCAGCATTTACTGCACAGCTGGGACGACCCCAGTGTTCAGACAAGACAACACTCAATAGACTTGAGCACAGGTTTTGGAGAACAACGTGTTTCTACACATTCAAAGTAAAATAATGCAACCCCCCCCAGGGTGCTCTGATGGTGAACGGCCAAGCAGTTGTAGGTAGGGGAGTCGGTATTTTGGTGGAGGGAAAGGCATTCTCTTGAGTTCCAGAGACATCTGTCTATAAATGTATATAGAAAAAGGATACACGTTTCCAAGTGGGGTTCCTCACTCTGTTTCATCCTGAACATCACTCACCTGAAATCAGCCCTGGAGAGGTGTATCTGACGTGAAGATTTACCTGAGCCAAGGAAGGAGGGAACATTCCCCCTCCACGCCATGTCTCTCAAGTTGAGCCTGACCACTGAGTACGAGAAGTGTTTGGTACCAGACATGCTCAGGGAGTGGGATGTTCAGGCTAACCGACTGATAGAAAGTGAACATTTGAAGACTTGATGTGCATTAACGTACGCATCACACCCAGCTGTGGTGCTGTGAAACCCAGCTTTCTCAAGGGAGCCAGATGTCAGGACTTCAGAATCTTTCAGCGCCTTGGGGCATCGCCAGGAGCAACGGTTCACCTCATGGAGGATAAGTAGGCAGTAAACTGCATATTTCCAGTGAGTGGAAGGTCAAGAAGAAAAGCTTTGACTACAGTTTTGTTAAATTTCTAACTGAATTTTTAAGTCAGAGAAGTGTGGTGGTGGAGAGGTTACAATGGCAGTGCTTGCTTTCTCCTTGTTCCTAAAATAATGGCATGGTCTCTTGGCTGTCTCAGAGATGAGGGGGACGAAGAGCCTGACCCCCATCTGCTCTGTGCATCGGCTCCATTTTTGGTACGCCCTCCCCTTCCCCCACTATCATCCTTGGCACCCCTCCACTCTGGTATTGAGGCTCTCTCATCCTCTTGGATAACCCGCTTCTCAGGGCCTTTTGCTGATGGTGAGGATAAGATCAGGCAGTCTCTGTCCTCCGGGGACATGCATTTGAGCTGGAGAGGCAGAAGCACTGGTGGATCCAGGGAGCTAGAGGTTTTCCTGGCTGGGAACTGGAAGGAAAGAACGGAGGGAGGTAGAGGCCAGAAGCAGCACCATCAAATATCGAGGATGGAACGCTGCTGAATCAAGCTAGGCCCATGGGCTCAAATCTGGAATCGACTTTGTTGTGATCTCAGGTGCTCTGTGATCAAGGAGGTCACCTCTGGATAATCTCAGAACATCCTGCTGTTTTTCCAGCCTCACTCAGGTCTTGCTCAAGAATCTCCTACTGACCCAGCCTCCAATAGGCCCTTACTTTTGCACTTACTTTAAAGCTTTTCTCTATCCCCCAGGACTGGAAATCCTAAATATCTCGTGCCTTTCTCCCAATTCTTCTGTCCATCCTGCCTCTGGCTCCTCCAGGATGAGGTATGGGGAGCAAAGAAACTGCCCATCCGACTAGGGCTATTATAAATAGACATTGTGAAGTGGCACCGGGGACCCCTCAGCTTTGTTAGATTCTTTTGAGACCCTGGGTTGGGGGCAGTGGGCAGTGGGCATGAACTCTGTTCCTTAGCAAGGGCTTAGGAATTTAAACTCCTCCTCGGGTCTAGCTTCTGTTTCCATAGTATGCATGCACACGTATGCCATCCCCTACTCTCTCCCCTGTGCTCACCTGCCCTGGCAAACAGAGCTTAAAAGCCTTTTTAAAGAAACTTGAAAATAATTTAAGCCAGTTCTTTTTCCATATGTCCATTCTGGTCCCGTTCTGCTGGAGAGACTCTCGGAGACCCTTGGTGGGATAGAGGCTGAATCCTTTGCAGTGTTCACCTTGCTCAGCTGTGAGGAGAGCCAGCACCTCTCCTTGGGACTTTTCCAGCCTTCCTAACTGTAGGAAACCCATATCAAGCACACTAGGTCCCTTCCCATAGCTTGAGGAGATGGGAAATGTCTAGGATGCCTGAGCCATTCTCTCCCTAGGGTCTTCACTACTAACACGTAGAATAAATCACTTAAAGGCGAGTGACTGATAGACTCAGAAAGGCAGAACTCTGATTTTTGTTTTTTTGTTTTTCTATGTAACAAGTCCTGCCCAAAGGGCACCTGGTTGGCTCAGTTTGTTAAGCACCTGCCTTCTGCTCAGGTCATGATCCTTGAGCCCAAGGTCTTCCTCTCCCTCTGCCCCTCTTCCCAGCTCATGCTCTCTCTCTCAAATAAATAAATACCAAGTCCTGCCCAGAAGTTCCAGCACCTTTTTTAAAAAAGGGAATGTTTTTGTTATCTATTTTATCATTTAAGAGGCTTCATTTGTATCTAAAATAACAAGAGAAGTCCTACATTACCTCTCTGTTATTCTTTAAAAATAATATTTTAAATCCATATAGTGCTTTTGCGGGGTACCACTAGACATTGTGTTCCATGTGGATGGCACCTGGGAGTTGTGCAGTAAACAGCTTGTGCAGCTGAGCTGACAGCCTTGTGCTTAATGGTTTTAAGAGAAATAGGCCCAATCACATATATAGTGGTAGTAGTTGTCATAACCATCACTACCATTTTTTTTAGCAAATAGGATGTATATATTACACAGTATACGCTTATATATTATATTTAATCTTCACCAGAAGTCTGCTTTCAAATAAAGAAACCAAGGCTCAACTTCTTGCCCAGCAATAAGTAGTCAGGATTCAAATCCAGTCCTGTCTGTCTCCCCAAGCCAAGTTCTTTCGCCCTTTTCCTTTTGGATCCAACCACTCATCCTACAGATGGGCAAACTGTGGCTCAGAGAGGTCTCACAGCTTGCTCTGAGTCACACAGGGTCTTCCACTCTCTTTCCCAGAACTTGTAGGAACTTGATACGCGTGTAAGAATGTGGCCTTAGAGGAGAGTCTCAGGGAGACGGAATAATGTTGAACACACACACACACACACACACACACACACACACACACACACACACATAAACATATGGTTTGAGCTCTTTGGGGCATCTCTTCACCTTCATGCATGCTTCCCTTGGCATCTAGGAGGGAGGTGGGTCTGAGTAGCAGGCAGATCCCACGAGAAGGAAACCCAGAATATATTTCCCATGGGCAGATGTGCAGCTCTTTGGTTCTCTTAGCCTGGATTAATTGGAAGGAAAGCCTTTAAATGTGAGGTGGGCTCAATGCAAATCTGGAAAGTGAAATTGGAATTCTATAGACTAATAGTTGTGTGTTTTCAAACATGAACCTTTCACGGGCACCTGGGAGGGCTCAATCGGCTGAGTTTCTAACTCCTGATTTCAGGTCATGATCTCAGGGTTGTAATTTGGAGCCCCAGGTTGGGTTCCATGCCGGGAGTGGAGGCTGCTGAAGATTCTCTCTCTCCTTCTGCTCCCCAGGCCCCACCAACTGCTTGCGTGTGTATGTGCACACACGTTCTCTCTCACTCTCTCAAAAAAACATGTCAGATTTTTGGTTCTTATTAAAGAACATGCTCATGTAAAAAAATTTATATGATACTGCAAAGTAGAAAGAAAAAAAGTAAAATCCCATTACACAGAGAAACTAATGGGGTTGTTTATTTATTATTTTGAAGTGACAAAGGGAAATTGCATGTTAATTTGTTCCTTACAGACTGTCCTACTGGGGCTGAAGTTACAGGCATTTTTCAGTGCTCAGAAAGTAAGCAAGAGAACAGGGAAGATTAGAACTCAGGTTGCACAACAGTGAGAATGGCCTATAAAACCTGAATCTAGAGCTGTTCTTCAACAAATTATTCCTTTTTCTCAATCTTCAGTTAAAAGTCAGTCTTTTCAGGGCGCCTGGGTGGCTCAGTGGGGTAAAGCCTCTGCCTTCAGCTCAGGTTACGATCCCAGGGTCCTGGGATCCACTCCCCGAGCAGGGAGCCTGCTTCCTCCTCTCTCTCTCTGCCTGCCTCTCTGCCTACTTGTGATCTCTGTCTGTCAAATAAATAAATAAAATCTTAAAAAAAAAAAAAAGTCAGCCTTTTCTCTTTTAATTCTGTACTAAAAGTGATTGACAGGTTTGAAAAACAAATCCTCCATTGCAGTAGGGGCTGTAGTAGGGGCTCAATACATGCTCTGAGTTTAAGTGGAATGAAATAGATGGACAGTGGGGCCAGGGACAAATATCTCAGATTTTCTGAAGCTTGGTCCGACTGAAGAAAAAAGGCAGATGCAGGAGTGAGGTAACACAGATCTGTCTCTGCCCTCCCACTAGTGTGACTTCGGGCAAAGATTCCTCACATGCCCAGACAGAAGTTGGTGCCAAATATAAGGCAGCCCTAAACTTTCCAAAGGGGAAATTCTCCCGTAATATTTTGGCCAACCTGAGCACAGAAAACATTGAAAGACACAAATAAAACTGTGATAGGCTTATTCTATGCATGAACTTAGTCATACATCCATATCTAATATCATTGATACAATTCATTCGTACAAAATACGTATTTGTAAGTATTGCTTTGTTTCCAGTCTCCTGTTCCATGAAGCAAATCGATTCCCACTCTTCACACACCTCTTGGCTGGTCATCAGTGTCCTCACTGTCACTAGAGTCCTTTAGGAGGCATTCTCACTTCTATCTGGATTGCTGGAGATTCTCCTGGACCCTGTAGGGGAATGCTGTCACTGGAAATTTTAGCCCCACTACAAAGTGTCCCTTCGCATAGCATTAGATCATGCTTGCTCTGGTCTCTCCCACATAACCACTCACTGTTTTGTTGTTTTAAAATGATATAAAAGGCTTGTTTATAACGACTCCCAGCATCGCAAATGTGAAGTCACATTCCCAGGAATAACTAACAAATCTGTGTTACATTTCTTCACCTCCTTTTGTAGCAAGTCGGTGATCTCCCCAAGCTTCCCAAACCAGCATGAGTTAAGGGTATTTTAGGCTAATGTCTTCCTCAGACTGAAACGCGGTTGTTAAATATAAAAGCAATTTAGAAAGCATTGGTGTAACATGTGAGACATTGCAAGGATCCTATGATATTGTGATTTATATTAAGAAATATATATATTTGGTCTTTGTCCCCATTTCTGGTACAGAGCTCCTAAAACCGTGGAATTTCCTAAGTGATAAGAACCATAAAGGAGAAATGGGTGTCTTTTGTTATTCCTATAAAAAGCCCCTTCAACCATAACTGAGTTTCCATGAATAAGGTGATTTTTGGAAAGTCCTAAAATGACCTTAGGATGGAGGCTGGTTGCTGGGGGAACCAACAGGTCCCACCTCTCTCCCCCTCATCTGCCTGATCTCTGGGGAGGGGAAAGGAAGCTGGATGTTCAATTGATTGCCAATTGCCAATGATGTAATCACTCATGTTTACCCATGGTTCAGAGATGCTCTGAGTTGGTGAACATGTGAAGGGGACATGAGAGAGGCGGCGGGCATTCTGTACCGGTTCCCACGTCACTTGCCCAAGGCATCTCTTCCGCCTCGCTGCTCCTGAGTTACAGACTTTAGCAAAGTGTTTTCTTGAGTTTTGTGAGCCACTCTAACAAATCAGCCAGAGGAGGGCTTTGTGGGAGCCTCTAATTTATAGCCAATGGGTCCGAAGCCCAGGTGACAAGCTGGACTTGTGATTAGTGTCTGCATTGAGATGAGGAGGAAGGCGGACAGTCTCATGGGACTGTGGAATCTATCTCCAGGTCGACAGTGTCAGAATTGAGTTAAATTATAGGACCCCCAGCTGGTGTGACAATGGCTTGATGTGTGGGAAATCCATACCTCTGGTGACCAGAAATGTCAGAAGTATGGAGTGAGAGTAGTAAAGCGGGCATGCAGGAGAGTGTTATTTCTCTATAGACCCAAAGATAAAGTACTTTCCTGTTTACTGGATGATAATTTCTGGAAAAATCCCTGGTCTTACTGATAGGAATATATAGTGGTTAACTTCTCTAGACATTATGTGCAGGTATAAAATGTGGATAATATAAAATGTGGATAATAATTGTAATTAACTGTGGACTCCTTGGGGGCAGGAATCATCCAATTCATTCACCTTTGTCCTCTCTGCCTAGCACAGTGACTGATTCATAGCAAACACTTAATAAATATTTGTCTGACAAGTGAATGGATCCAAAAACATTCCTATATTTACAAGGCAGGCATCCACTTCTGTCTGCAGACTGTCTTGACACCAGGCTCTTCTTCTTCTTCTTCTTTTTTTAAAGACTTTATTTATTTATTTGACAGAGAGAAAGAGATCACAAGTAGGCAGAGAGGCAGGCAGAGAAAAAGGGGGAGGCAGGCTCCCTGCTGAGCAGAGAGCCGATGTGGGGCTCAATCCAGGGACACTAAGACCATGACCCGAGCTGAAGGCAGAGGCTTAACCCACTGAGCCACCCAGGTGCCCCACCAGGCTCTTCTTCTTACAGATTCTAGGGTAAGAAGCAGAGAACTTGGTGCAAATCGAGTGATTATTTAGGCTAATGCCTCACACCCATGAAACGTAGTACTCCACACACATTGATTTCAAATCCTACCTAAATTTGAATGTCTTCAGACAAGACTCTGGGTTTCTTTTTTCTTCTTTTTTTTTTTTTTTAAATTCAGTGAGCTCTATGCCCAACATGGGGCTTGAACTCCGAACCCTGTGATCAAGAGTCACATGCTCTACCGACTGAGCCAGCCAGGCACCCTAGCAAGATGTTGATTTTAGATGCTGCTGCCCCCATCCACTTTAGGCACAGCACCATAACTTCTGGCTCTGGGACCTGTACTGTGTGGAGTCCCATCTGAAGGGGAACAAAGGTTTGCTTTGGGAGACCAGTCTGGGCTCGGGCTGGGCACCACAGCCAAGAGGGGAAGGGACCCACGTATGAGATAGGAAGTAGCAGGTAGAGTGAGTTGGAGTAAAACAGCCAAGAGTATGAAGTTGGGTGGCAGTTCCGTGGGCAAGTCAGACCCCAGGGAGAGAGAAATCACAAGAAAACGAATAATCTAACACAGTTGGAAAATCAACATTAAATTTTTATTTATTTCAGTAGGTATCATTCCAGCACTCGGATGATGAAGAGGACTTTACCATCGCTCTTATGTGTGTGTGCATGTATGTGTGAGAGATAAGTGTGTGTCATGAGCTACAGAGGATGCCTGCTTCCTGCTCTTAAAAGGCTGAGAAAACGGGATCAACAGAGGAGAAAACAAACATGTGCTGAGCACCAGGAATGCCAGGGACAGCAGTGCTCTGGTCCCACCGCCAAAAGGCCTATATTGAAGACCCAGCTCTCCTGCTCACCACCTGGCTAAACTTAGCCCAGCAATTAACACCTCTGCTCTCAGTTTCCTACTTTCATATGCAGACCTTTCTAGTACCCACGGGGTGGTTGTTTGAGGATTGCACGAGTCAGTGCATGTTGTGGTGGGTTAGTGAGAGCCACAGAAACTATGCTATTCCTCTGGTCAGAAAGTCAAGTCTATGTCTCTGTGCCTTGAGTCCGGGCTGTCCCTGTCACTCATTTGGAATAATGGCTCCAAAGATGTCCATATCCTAGTCCCCAGAACCTGTTAATATCTTATGTTACAAAGGGGAATTAAGGCTGCAAAAGGAATTGAAATTGCTGATCAGCTGACCTTGGGGTGGAGAGATTGTCCTGGATTGTCCAGCTGGCCTAATGAAACCACCAGAGTCCTTAGGAGTTAAGAAGGAAGGAGGAGAGTCAGAGTGAAGTAGGGTTAGCCACTGTCAGCTGGGAAGTTGGAAGAAGGCCACAGGCCAAATAATGCAGGCAGGCTCTGGAAAACAGAAAAGGAAAGAAAATAGATTCTCCTCCAAAGCCCCCAGCAAAGAACACAGCCTTGTTGACATCTTGGATTTAGCCCAATGCATCCCATTTTAAGCTCCTGACTCCAGAACTATAAGGTAATAAATTTTATGTTGTTTTAAGCTGCTAAATTGCTGGCAATTTCTTGCAGCTACAATAGGAAACCAACACAAAGCAATGGAATGGGGGCAGAGCCATGCTGTGTAATATCTAAAGGGGGCCTTCAGGGAGCTTCAGCTTCTAATTTCACCCCTTCCAAGTCCACTGCTATGTAGACGTCCACTCTGGTGAGTCCCCATGCTGTGAGGAAGCTCAAGGTAGCCAGATGGAGGAGCACCAAGTTGCAGGTTGTGAAAGGGAAGCCTTCTGAGTCCTTCCAGCCCCGCTCAGCCCAACGGCTAACTGAATGTACTGGAGTAAATGACCCCACCGGTTCCCTGGGGAACAGAACTGCCCACTAAGCCTGCCTCAGAACTGTGAGAACGGTTGCTGTTTGAAGTCACTATGTTTTCAGGTTGTGTTTTTATGGAGCGATAGATAACACAGACTCCTGGGAAGCACTGAGAGCAGTGCCTACCACATAAAAGTTGATTATTCCTTCTACTAGTTTAAGATTTTATTTATTTATTTATTTGACAGACAGAGATCACAGGCAGGTAGAGAAGCAGGCAGAGAGAGGAGGAAGCAGGCTCCCTGCTGAGCAGAAAGCCCGATGCGGGGCTCGATCCCAGGACCCTGGGATCATGACCTGAGCCGAAGGCAGAGGCTTTAACCCACTGAGCCACCCAGGCACCCTCCTACTAGTTTAGTTAGACATACATAAACTTCTGAATAAATCTTGCTAAATGGGCTGTCTCAGCCCGCTCGGGATGCTGTAACAAAAATACCACGAACTGATATTGAAAAACACAGGAATTTGTTTCTCACGTTGCTGGAGGCTGGGAAGTCCAAGTTCAAGTCACTGGCAGGTTCAGCATCTGGTAAGGACTGGCTTCCTGACTTGTAGATGGCTATCTTTTTGCTCTGTCCCTACATGACAGAAGGGAGCTTTCTGGGGTCTCCTGGGCTCCACCCTCATGACCTAAACACTTCCCAAAGGCCTCATCTCCAAATACCATCGTACTGGGAATTAGGTTTCAACATAGGCATTCTGGAACGTAGGAATTCCCAGCATTCAGTCTATAGCAGCAGGTCCTGCGCCGTGTGTGACAGTTGGAATTATTGTTGGCTATTCCCTCCTTTTCCCCCTCACTGTGAGCAGAGGGTACTTCTCATGCCATTGATGTTGGGCTTGGCCTTCTGACTTGTTTTGGCTGGTGGGATGCTAGCAGATGTGATGCGTGCAGAGGCTTTATTTATTTATTTATTTTTTTAAAGACTTTATTTATTTGACAGAGAGAGAGATCACAAGTAGGCAGAGAGGCAGGCGGAGGGTGGGGGGAGCAGGCTCCCCACCAAGCAGAGAGCCTGATGTGGGGCTCGATCCCAGGACCCTGAGACCACGACCGGAGCCAAAGGCAGAGGCTTAACCCACTGAGCCACCCAGGCACCCCGTGCAGAGGCTTTAAATGTGCTCACATGGTAGGGTTTCGCCACTTGGGCCTCTGCTGTGGCCTTAAGAAGAGGCCCAGGAGTCCTGCAGTTCCAAAGAGCAAGAGGTGTGGAGAGCAGAGGCACCCAGTCTCCCTGTAGAACTGGGAGTCCGGTAATCTATGCCCAGTGTTTTGTGCTGCCAAGTTATGGGGTAGTTTGAATGCAGCAGGAGCTGACTAATAAACCATCTTTAGGTGAGAAAATTGAGGCCCAGTAAGCTTTGTTTTTAAAAACCAGACAAAGCCCATGGAAATGTTCACAATAAAAGAAGCTTTTTATTTAGAGAGCCAAATGAGAATCCCTATACTAGTTTCCTAGGGCTGCCAGAACTAATTACCACAAACGGGTGACTTCAAACAACAGAAATGTATTCTCTCACAGTTTGGGAGGCTAGAAGTCCAAAATCAAGGTGTCGGCAGGCCATGCTTCCCCTGAAGGCTCTAGGCGAAAATCCTCCCCAGCCTCTTCCAACTTCCACGGGGGCCCAGCAATCCTCGGTGTTTCTTGGCCTGGAGTTGCCTCACTCCAACTCTGCCTCTGTCTTCCCGAGGCCTCTTATTCCCCCGAGTCTCTGTGTGATTCTCCCTCTCCTTTCTTAGGAGGACACCAGTCATTGGATTGAGGACCCATCTGAATTCAGGATGACCTCATCTTAGCTAATTACATCTCCCAAGGCAAGGCCTATACTAGAAAACCGGGGGTATCATTAGATAGACTATTGCTCAAGTGGGAGCTTCAGGCAAAAATCCAGAGGGGGAAGGGTTCAGACCTTGAGGGAAACAGGTTGGAAGGACTTCAGGTAGAAGGTAAGACCGAAGCTGCACATAGACATTCCATAAACCTCTGACAGTTTTGGAGCTATGAGAGAAAGGTTGTTTTGATGTTGTTGTTTTGTTTATTTGTTTTTTAAGGATTTTATTTATTTGTCTGACAAAGAGAGACACAGCGAGAGAGGGAACACAAGCAGGGGGAGCAGGACACAAGTGGGGGGAGCAGGAGACAGAGAAGTAGACTTCCTGCTGAGCAGGGAGTCCAATGTGGGGCTTGATCTCGGGACCCTGGGATCATGACAGAGCTGAAGGCGGACGCTTCATGACTGAGTACCCAGGCGCCCCATGAGAGGAAGGTTGTTGAATGCTCTCACTCTCAGCTAACCATGACAGTGAGCACTCTCGCTTTGAGTAAAACCTTCAAGCCATTTTAGGAGCTCACGAGATGAGGCCCCCTTTTCTATCCACTGGTTTTCTCGTCCATACCTGTAGTGATGCGTGTCTATCCTCACGAGGCCCTTGCTGGAGGTGGGGGGCCCCTGGACACCTCTGGGAGGGTTGCTGATGGAATGTGTTTCAGAAGTTTGAGTCTTGGCAAAGCTACTTTCAAATAGCTACAATCTGGTGTTTCATAATCAAATCTGTGTGTGGACAAGACAAAGCTTGAGGTCCTCAGCTAATCCGTTGTGCATGCCAAGTTCAAAAGTAGAAAACACCACTTCTTGGGCCAGTTGATCCAAATACAAAGCAGAATGTAAAATGTTATTACTATCAGAAATCCTCCTGGACTCTGGGGTCAAGCAGCCCTGGGTTCAAACCCCATTTCTGCTACTTGTAGTAGAGATGCAGCCTTGATAGGTACCTGCTCTGAGCCTCAGTTTGAACATCTTCAGAAAGGATGGGGTCCTCACTGGGAAATTGTCCAATTCTGTGGCTCTCGTCTTTCTGCACAGATGTGGATGTCAGCAGATACAGATATGTTAGCCATCGTCGATCTAAGCAGAGTTCCCAAATGTCTCCTCTCCCACCAGACTGCCCTCGGGCACACAAACAGGAGAGAGGCAGGGAGACCTTGGAGTTGGGACTTTGGAAGGAGATTAGACAAAGCAAAGACCCAGGGGACAACGAGACACAAAACCACTGGTGAAAGAAGCCTTTTTATGTTCCTTGGTTTGCAGTGGGCTTTTTGCCCCTCCCGAGAGGAGGGCCAGGCTGTGATGATGATCCTTTGGAGGAGGAGTGAAGAGCAGAGGCTTCCTGGTGAAGGCAGCAGGCAGGAGGCTGAGCATGAACGCCAGGGTGGGGGTTGGGGTGGGTGCAGAGACCAGGAACTGGCTTCAGCAGGGAAGGCTGAGCTGTGTGCTGTGTGCTCAGCAGAGTCCTGAAAGCCGGCCAAGTCACGGGGGAGGAATGGAGCAGGGACAGAGCTAATGTGGCCACTGGTAATCGACGCTGGGGCCACTGTGTCTGGGCCACCTCATATAATAATTAGAGCTAACGTTTATAGAGCGCTTACCGCGGCTATATACCAAATCGTTGCATCTTCATTACGACACTCCAAGGCAGTCACTGGTACTACCTTCACTGAGGCTCAGAGAAGGCGTGATTGCTGGTTCCAAGAGGTGAAACACTGATCCTTCCCTCCTACACTGAAGGAGGGCTTCCCTGTCCCCATACTTGTCTATGACCCCGCCTTTGGAGGACTTATTTCTGTAGACCCACCTTGGCATCGATTTGCATGTAGCTGGTGGCATTGGCCCCTCTGCTATAGGTAAGGGATGTGGAGACAGTCCTACCTCACCCTGAGGTCCTGACCAACTAGGTCTGCCCCTTCTGGCTTGTCCCCTGAGGGCCAGGAAAGGACAGACGTGATTCTGGTAATGAAGGAGGGAGGAGATTGCCCCAACCCCCAAATGTATAACTGTTCCTTCCAACAGGGAGTCAAAAAGCCTTAAGGAGACAAAGACTTTTGTTCTATAAATATGGTAGGTAAGAAATTTAAAGAGCAGGAGCGCCTGGGTGGCTCAGTGGGTTAAGCCTCTGCCTTCGGCTGGGGTCATGATCCCAGGGTCCTGGGATCGGGCCCCACGTCGGGCTCTCTGCTCAGCAGGGAGCCTGCTTCCCTTCCTTTCTCTGCCTGCCTCTCTGTCTACTTGTAATCTCTGTCAAATAAATAAATAAAAATCTTAAAAAAAAAAAGGGAAAGAAATTTAAAGAGCAAATGCCAGTAGGAGAAAGAAGTAGGCACCAAGTTGAACTCACACGAAGTCTTAATGATTCTGAGAGCTGAGTTCAGAACAGGGTTGGCCCAGAGACTGAGGCTGAGATTGAAGGCGAGGGATGGAAAGACCCATGAAAGGAAAAGGCAGACAGAAGGGGAGGGGTTGGCTTAATCAAAATGAACAGTAGCTCCTTCTACTAGTCCTGTCTGGAAGAGCTCTTGAGGTCCATCTTGCAAAACCTCCAGCTCTCAGCAAGGACAATGCTGGGTAAGCAGCTGACTGAGGGAGGGGGGTGGGTGAAAGAAGTTGGACTCATTCACCGGATGGATGCTGATTTGCCAGAAAAGGAAGTGGGGGTGTCAGGGACATTATTTCCACTTCCTGGATACATAATCAAACATGGAACAACTGAGCCCTAACAGGACAAGGCAATAAGAGAGGCGACTACCCCAGGAGGTACCACACCCAACACACCTCAATTGAGCAGGAACTCGTAGCAATATTTTTTTTTAGATTTTATTTATTTGACAGAGATCACAAGTAGGCAGAGAGGCAGGCAGAGAGAAAGGAGGAAGCAGGCTCCCTGCCAAGCAGAGAGCCTGATGCGGGGCTTTATCCCAGGACCCCAGGATCATGACCTGAGCGGAAGGCAGAGGCTTTAACCCACTGAGCCACCCAGGCGCCCCTCGTAGCAATATTTTTAAGTCTTCCAGAAAGCAGTGTCTAGTTGCCACCTTAAATCTAAAGGACAACAAAAGTACCTCAAGAATATGTGGGGA
Organism: Taxidea taxus jeffersonii; assembly: GCA_003697995.1. Taxonomy (NCBI): domain Eukaryota; kingdom Metazoa; phylum Chordata; class Mammalia; order Carnivora; family Mustelidae; genus Taxidea; species Taxidea taxus. The sequence continues at coordinate 67,390 of ML109367.1, read as the reverse complement.
AAAAAAAAGCCAACTCCAAAAAGGTTGAACACAGCCTCTTTGCCTTTTAATAAAATTAAATAAAATGTGGTGCAGACAATGGAATGCTATGTGACCGCTAAAGAAACCTAGTTGCTTAGGGCATCTGGGTGGCTCAGTGGGTTAAAGCCTCTGCCTTTGGCTCATGTCATGATCTCAGGGTCCTGGGATCTAGCCCCACATCAGGGATTAGATCCCACAGCAGGGAGCCTGCTTCCCCCCTGCCTCTCTGCCTACTTGTGATCTTTGTCTGTCAAATAAGTAAGTAAAGTCTTAAAAAAAAACATTAAATTTTTAGAAAATTAATTAATAAACAAAAAAAGAAAGAAGGAAAGAAACCTAGCTGCTTTCTACGTAATGATACAGAATGATCACCAAGACAAACATGAGAAAAGCCAGATGCAGGCCATCCTGGATAATATACCACATAGTGCGCAAAATACATTTCTGCTACATTTGTGTAAAATAATAACATCTATATTCTTGCATGTGTGTAGAATGTCCCTAGAAGAACACACATGATTGTGTATGAGCTACTAAAAATGATGAGGTTATAAGTCAGAATGGTGATCCTCCCTGTGGTGGTGGGGCCTCTGGGGTACCACTAATATTCTGTTCTTGACTCACTCGCTGGTGACACGATGTGCTTAGTTTATGAACCCTCATTTTCCTGTACTTAATATTCATGTATTTTCTATGTTATACTCAGATACAATTTTCAAAAAGAAAAAAGTTTTGGGTCTTAGAGTAAGTGAATGGATGAATTAAATAAAGTCATTTTGAATAATAATGAAAACATGACTCCAAACTCAGGCAGGCCGAGAGGCTCTCTGTCCCTTTCCCAGCAGATGTGTACTGACTGTTCCTCACACATCCACTTCGGGCTGGAGCCGGGGAGGCGGGGCTGGGGCGTCGGGGGAGAAGAGGCTTAGGTTTCAGCATTCCCCAATCTGGCCTCATTTACTCTTCCTTCACACTGACCTCAGCCTCTCAGCCTCTTTATCAATCGCTTCAGGACTTTCTTTTTTTTCTTTTCCCCAAACAGATTAAGCCACAGTTGTTCATCTGTTCAACAAAGTCTGCCCGCTGTGCAGTCTGTGGCTCTCTGGGGCCGGGGTGTTGAAGAAAGCTTGCTGGCTGTGAAACAGAGCGGAGTTGTTTTCTTTCACGCCGCTACTTTTCAGTGTGCACAAGCATATTTCTGGTTTAAAAAAAGGGCAGGAGAAGGCGAAAACTTCATCTCTCAATCCCTTAAACAGGGAGAAAAATTTTAAAAACTGACAATTTTCCTCCGACAACGTGGTAATATTTTTTCCTAAGGTGGGGGCACAGGGTGCCCCAGAAAGAAAAAAACACACACACACACACACAAAACAAAACAATCAAGTTCTCTCATTTTCAAGTTCGATCCCAGACATTCCCTTTGAGGGCATTTGGGTGTTTGCTCAGGGAGGTCAGAGCAGCGGCCAAGATTCACTAGCACCTGGGATATATAACCTCCTGGAGAAGGGGCAGGAGGAAGCCCCGCGTTTACGGAGGACCTACTGTGTGCCGGCCACTGTGCCCGGCCCTTCGCCATCACCGCATTCATAGCACAAGCACTGGGAAGTCATCACGGCTGTTTTGCCCGTTTTCCAGGAGAGGAGACCTCGGAGGGGCTGAGTGCCTCACCTGAGGTCATACTCTGTACACACCCCAATAGGCAGAGGCCTGAAGCAGCACTTTGGGTTGCTGCTGCTTCTCTGGAGGCGTGTGGGTGGTTCGCACTTGGGGTCTCAGGCACCTGCCATTAAATGTTGGCTGGGGCCACAGATACCTGGAGGAGGCTCACTGAGCTGATGTCCCTCACTCCTTGATTGAACAAACTTTAAAGCTGGAGCGGTCACTCAAAGTGTCACCGGTAGCCTCTCTGAGAGGGGATGTCCTGAGAGCAAGCACTTGGAGAGGCCAGGGCAGAGGCTGCCCGTCCCCTCTGGTGCTTGCCCGCCACCGCTTCCACAGCACGCTCCTGGCCAAAGTGAACCACAGACCCAGCCAAGGGAAGGAAGACGGGGAATGATCTCCATCTCTTAATGGAAGGAGGCATGAACAGAATTTGCTGCTGTCCTTAATCTACCATACCTGCAAAGTGGTGAAGCCAGGATCTGAATCCAGGTCACCTGGCTCCTTCCTTTAGAGTTCCCTTCAGGCTTCGCTGTGCACCTGCTCAACTCTTGCAAATGGCCATTACTGAGTCTGGTGTTTGAAAAGGCAGTTAAGCAATAGCAACACCACTTAGATAGCTCTTGTTAAGGATGCCAGTGCAGGCTGCACCACGCTCTCCTACAAAGGGCGCCAGTCATCCCACTACCCAGAGGAAGCTGCTGTCTTTTCTAACAAAAGGTGAGTGCCTTCAGATCCATTGAACCCAGAGCCTGCAAAGCGTCAGAGGTGCCAGGTGTCCCTTGTTCTGAGGGGGCTGATTCTTCCACCATAAGATCATGATCCCTCAGGGTTCCTGGCTGGCTCAGTCGGTTAAGTGTCTGCCTTCGGCTCAGGTCATGATCTCAGGGTCATGGGATCGAGCGGCATCAGGCTCTCTGCTCAGGAGGGAGGCTGTTTCTCCCTCTCCCTCTGCCTTTCACTCCCCCTACTTGTGCTCTTTCTCTCTCTCTGTCGAATAAGTAAATAAAAATCTTAAAAAAGAGAGAGAGAGAGAGAGATGATAAGCCCTCGTTGAACCCAGATACCTAAGTTAGGAGTTCTCTGGAGGCTACTAAGTGTTATTTGGCATCCTGAGCAAAAATCTGGTAGCTCCAAAACTAACTTTTTACCATGGTTCCTTTTAGAAATGAGAGCCCCTGCCACTGAGCCTTGACGACTGTCCCTTCAGTAACCGCCCTCTCCAATAATCCAACTGCACACTTATCTTTGGTTTATCTCTGTTGTGTCTTTTGCTTCTCCAGATTCCTCTGCTGTGCTGTCTGGGACGATGATACCAAGGTGTGATGGATTTCCATGGGGTCTAAGAAAAGCCCAGTCATCCTGAGGCACCAGGCTTCGGTCAAGACAGGTCAGTAAGGGAGCCCCTGTGGAAAATGGGGGCATTGTCCCCAGAGGGACTGGAGGGTATTCTATTCCTTTTGCTCCCCTGCAGTTTCTGTTCCTCCCTCAGACATCTTGCTGGCGCCTGCCCCATGCCAGGCATCTTCTCCTCCCACATTTCTAAGCACCCCTTCTCTGGCCCCCGACCCCCTCTCCACTGTGAGGTTCCCAGAGCCCCGCTCCCGCTCCCGTGCAGAGCCTTCTGCTTCAAGTATTCATGAACTAAAGAACCCTTGCTGTTAAATTTTAGAAAGAGATTTCAAAGCTGAGGGGAGGAGGCAGCAGCTTAGAGAACCTCCATGCTGCAAATTGGAGAGTTTAAAACCTAATTACTGTCTGCACTCAGCCTCAAAAGGCCTCCTTCAATATTTATTGAATGATTGAGCAAACTTTACATTCACACTGTTGGTAAGTAAAAGGATTTTCCTTATAAGCAAATCGCCTGATGAGATTGCAAGAAGTTTAACATAATTACGAAGATACTTCTCCAACCTTTTGTTTTATCCATTCCGGATAATAGGCTTCCTTACAATTTTCAAGTGTATCTTAGCTATTAAGGAAAGTCTAAGACTTGTCTCCATTAGATAAGATTTCGTATCAGTTAGTGTAGGTGCTTGAAAGGAGTAACAGTGAATGTCTTGTAAATGGCCCTTCTCCCAACTTTCTACCAATTCAAAATGGTAATAGGTTCTTTTGTCCGCCAAACACCCAGAAAGTATCCTGGCAAAGTAGATCTGAAGAACAGAGTTTAGTGTCTTCGTGGGTCCAGTAGAGATAGTCATGCCTGCATCAGAAGGCTGCCATTGAGAATTCGATGAGATTGTGACAGGAGAATATTTTGACACATTTACAAAAAACTTTTTTTACTGTTTTTATTTCCCATTGTCCCTCGCCCTCTCCAGATCTGGTCTGTAGTCCCTCCTTATCATCGCCTTGAAGTCAGCTGGCTTTTATTGCCTCAGGGGAGGAGTGATCAGGCAGAAAAGCCACAGAACTACTTAGGAGCAGTGAGAATGAAGCCTTTGGCCCTGCAAAATTTAACCCTTGAGTATTGGAAGCATCAAGTTTGGGGCATAAATATTAAACACGGAAAAACAGAGACGTAGGCATATAAAGACTAGCAAGGCTATCAAAGGGAGGAGAGAAACCAAGGGAAAGCCAAGAACCAGTAGTAGTGTCCCTGAGAAAGAGGCCTGCCCTGGAAAGGTGGGACAGCAGAGCCTCCTGGCTCCCAGGCCAAAGGACTGAGCGGGGAGGTGGGAGTATTAGGATTTCTCCAAGTGCCGGAAACTGTGGCTTGTTCTTGGTGAGGTAGGAGGTAATTTTAAAGTAGCAGAGAAAACCATGGCTTTGAGGTGTGGAGCCAAGGAGTAATCCAGGCAGGGGCCTGATGGAATGTCAAGTCTGGCAGTTCCGATTGATAAAGTTAATTTGTACATCGGGACCCACAAAATGGAGGCTCAAGTCACACATCTAAATCCAAGTCAGCCTGTGCTTAGGAAAACATCTGTCAAGGAAACCTGACATGCACCAATCACAGTTCTCCTCCTCAGCTTCAGCTAGCTTACCTTACCATAGGAAACGGGACCCGCTGGCTTTACGAGGAAACCCTCATCAATCATGCCGTTTCCGCATTGCCTCTTCTAACGCCCTGTAAATCTGACTCTCACCCAAACACCCCCCGGGAACCACCACGGCTCCGAGGCGAGGGGAAGCACAATTCCCCCCCGTCCGTGAATTTCTTTGCCTTGAATAAAGGATACTAAGCTCAAATTGTTTTAGTTTTGTCACTTGACAGGATGTAACAGCAGATGCCTGTATGGATGGATGAACACCAGGACATGGAATCCCATCACTTGGAAACTCAGACAAAACCTGAGATAGGGCAGGAGCCAAAACCAACCGGAATTAAGTTTCTGCCACCCAACAGAATGGGCATTAAAAATAAAAGTCAAAACCACTTATTCAAGTCTATATATCTCATTCCATCCATGAGATCTGTCCCCACCCTAAGATAATGATATAAGTGCCTCGTTATATAATTCGTGCTCAATAAATGCTAATTATTATTATTACCTTCAAGACAAGACATTGAAGAAAGTCCTATTACATACTTTAAGAAAGGCCTATTACCAGATGTGAGGGCGATCTGGCTGAGATGTCTGTTGTCCCATTGATCACCAGATTTGATGTGGCTGATCTGGCTGGCTAGGTGGGTGTCCCCTTCTTCCCTCACTACTGGTGCGTCCCTCCCAAAGCTGTACACTCAGCCAAAGGGGATGATCTTCCCCCATAAAGTTCCTCGGTCAAGGGTCTACGAAGAGCTGCATTCCCCTGTTAGAATCTCCAAACAAGCTCTCAGGTCTGTTTACAGAAGAACCTAAGATAGTCAATCTTTCAAGACTCCAGACATGTCCAAATGTGGTGCTGCTGTGGCAGTCTACTTTTATTTGAAAAAGAAAGAGGGGCGCCTGGGTGGCTCAGTCAGTTAAGTGCCTGACTCTTGGTTTTGGCTTAGGTCATCATCTCAGGGTAGTGGGATTCAGCCCTGCATTGGGATCTGAGCTCAGTGTGGGTGTCTGCTTGAGATTCTCGCTCCCTCTCCCTCTGCCCCCACACCTGCTTTCTCTCTCTCTCAAATAAATAAATAAATCTTTTTTAAAAAGAAAAGAAGAGAGAAAGAAAGAAAGGTCTATTCCCTTCTCTTAGAGAACCAAAGAGGGAAAGGGGTGGGAGGCTCATGTTATTCTTGCCAAGGGACACTCAAGTTAGTACATGAATAGTCATGGTAAGAAGATGAGCTGTTGACAACCCAGAAAGGATAGCAATGGAGAGCTTCCATGACTGGCAGGGTAAATTTCCTTGTCTTTTTAAAGATTGACTTAGGTACCTATGGTCTTCTGTAGAAACCATTATGTAGTCATCAAAATGAACTTCCTTTTGGGAACACAGGAAACTACATTTCCCAGTTCTCTTGGGAAGGTGGGTGGGATCATTTGACCAATTCTGGCCAGTGGAATGGGGTAGAAGTAAGATGCTACTTCTTGCTTCTTTCATGTGATCCTCTACAACTGGAGCCAAAGTGTTCTGAGGACCTAGGAAGCAGGCAGAGCCTGGGTTCCTGAGAAGCCCCTTGGAGAAGAGCCATAGAAGTAGGAAACTTGGGTTGGACCATTCCAAAGTGAGAAATAAACTTTCCTTGGGTTAAGCCACCGGTAGCTGTTTGACATAGCAGTCAACTCTAATACACACTATACACTGTATATGTTACAGTAAGGGTGTTGAGTTCCTTTCAAACGTGCTCGTGGCTCCCTACCTCGGAAACCCCATGTTCAACCCTGTGACTGTATGTGCCCTTTTTAGCAGCCTTCCCAGAGATCCAAGAATGCTGTTCATACAGCAGCAGCTTGCTTGCCTTATTCTTCGGGATTTAGGCATCTAAGAGAGTGAACATGAAATGGTTTCATTGTAAGAACTTAAAAAATCCTAGGTTGAGAGAATTTTAGTAAATGGAAGGCACATGTGTAGTCATCTGGTTCAACCATTAAGATCAGCGAGAAGGAAACCAAAGCGTTGGGGGCGAAGTCCACTGACTTAGGGCCATTGGCTGGATAGTACTAGAACCAAAGTCAGCTCCCACTTCTTCGGAGCTCCCTCCAAAGTGCCTATTGATACATCTGGACATATGGCCTAACATCGCATTCACGACTCAAGCTTTAGAGTTGGCCCAGACTGTGTTAAGGTCCTGGCTCCCCTTCTTACCAGGAAGAATATTTTATATCTCTAACCATTTCTAAACTTGTCTGTAAAATGGAGAAAATAATGGCAGTGCTTTCCTCTTTGTGTCATTATATCCACTACACAAATTAATGCTCACAGAGGGCTTAGCACACATCTGACCCTAATAAAATTTTGTTAGGTTGCCATTATTTAAAAGAATACTGAACTTGTGTAAAAACAATGCTGCAGCCTTAACAGAACAACATCCCACACAGCTTGAAGATTACTTCTTTTGTGAACAGAATTCTGCATTTTCTACTCATACTTTTGAAGGAGTTCAAGAATAGGCTGCTTGGGTATATTGATTCTTTTGAGCTGAAGGCAGTTGAAAAGCAGCAGATGCCAGGAGAGTTTCCCCTTGAACTGCCCTAGTCTGCCTAAAGACAGAGCCTCCAAAAAGAACTCTATTGTCCTAAATCCCCAACCTGGGGGCTTCATCCACCAGGGAAGACTGACTCCTATTCCAGGAGAGCAGACTACAAGTCCACAGCACCCCCAGGTAAACGTTGTCACACCCTCATAACCTCCCACCTGTTCTTCTGAGGGCCCACTCATCTTTCCCCAAATCATTTGCTCTCCCCGAAGTGACCAGCTTCTCCCTCCCCTTCTCTCTTAAGATGGTATATAAACTCTCAAGTGTCATCTCTTTTTCAGGTGTTCGCTTTTTTTCCCTCTGTGGTACCCTTGTCCGTGTAATATTAAAAATTAACAAATGCATATATCTTTTCTCCTGTTGTTCTGCCTGTTGTCATTTATTTCCTAGACCCAGCTATTGAATCTTGGAGAGTAGAGGGATAGTCTTTCCTCTCCTTCACTTTATTTGGGGTACTGGTTCCTTTCCTTATATGCCTGATTCTCTGCTCTACCAGATGGTAAATTTTTTGCTATATTATCTCTTTCTCTTTCTCTCAGGGCGTAGGAGTGTGACTTGCACAAAATGGGTGTTCCCTGGAAGCTTGTTGGGGAGCAGAGCCTAGCATGGGGAAGATGAATGTAAAGAACTTGTGAAATCTCTAATACCCCATTCTTGGCCAGGGTTGACCAGGCCCCATTGCTGCCTCCCATCCAGCTCCTGCTTTGATGAAAGAGAAGGCAGTCACTGCTGACTAACTGACCAGTCCTTATTAGAGAAGACCTTGACCTCGCTAAGCCCCAGAGAAGGTGATGGCCCCAGAAATGCCTGACCAGTTCTGGCCACCAGCAGGCAGACCTGGCTTCCAGGCCACCCAACTCACATTTGTGTGCACCCCTGCCTCTAGAGGCTGGTCCTGCTTTCAGAATCCCAACCATTTTAGTCCATAGCAGCACCCCTATACTGGAGAATGTAAAACTCAAATTAGACTGACTGTAGTTCTGGGAAATGGGAAAGTTTGAAACTATTTCTCTAAGAATCAGTCTCACTATTTCTTGGTTGCAATTTGTGGAGGATCCCAATGAATGAGAATTTTTCAAAGCCTCTAGAGCCTAAAGGCCCTGAGGGGACCCCTATGAGAAGTAAAAACTCCCACTCACCTAACCCAGAACTTTGGCTTCCTTTGGAAGCCAAAGTGTGGATTTTAGGAGGCCCCAGGGGAGCCCGTGAGCTTGCTATCTTGGCCCTTGAAGCCCAGGCAAGCATTGGCACCCACCACTCCTGCCATCCTGCCAGATGCTGTGAGGAGGCAGAGGTCCCAGCCCAGAGCACTGGCCCTAGGACCCCCAGTGGCCAGCCCTGTGGCTACCAGCTTTACTGCCTTCACCTGGAGATCCCTCTTACCCAGTGAGCCACAGCATGTACCCCTCGGGCTGGAATGAAGTGGACCTCTCCCCAGCCCACGTGGCACAGAGGCCCCTGCACACCCAGGGCAAACTCTACCCATGCTACCTGTGCCACTGTGACCTGAGGCCAGATCCTGTCCCCTGGCAGGCCTGGGACTATGGGGGTGGGGGGGAGGAGGCGTGGCTAAGCAAAGCTGATATTCTTTTAGTCCCTGAAGCCTCAATTTAAGGGCTGCCAGCTGCTTCCGGGGCTTGGTGGAGGCAGGAAGTCCCCCTGGAGCAGATTTGTTGTTGTTGTACAGGGAAGATACTTGGAGTGGCCCCTCTTGGTCATGTTAGTGGTTAAGTCCACTCAGCGGGGGATGGGGGGGGTGCCATAGGCTCTTCTGTGGAAGACAAAGTCCCCTCTACCAGTCTTCAGGTTCGGAGCTGATCTCAAGGGAAAGAGGAGAGCCAGCTTCCAGAAAGGTCCAGGAACTTTCTGGAGCTCGGGGATGCTGAGGCTGCTGAGTCGAACTGGAACCCCACTCAGAGGCAGCACTGGATGTGACCTGGGGTCAATCAGAAGCCCCAGTGGTGCAAGGGCTTGCCTGTCTTGCCACCTCCTGGCTTCTCCAGCCACCCTGCGAGGAGGCCTGACTTTGAGACTCGGGATAGAGCCCGAGGAGCCTCTAGACCAGAGAGATCCAACCCCACTGCGTGTTAGCATCAGCGGAAGAGCATCTAAATGTACGCACACCATAGTATTCCAACAGGGATCTTGGCCCCCATGATCCTAACAGCATTATTCACAATAGCTGAACAGCGGTCACAGTCAATGTCGCAGATGAATGGATGAACCACATGTAGTAGATCCAAACAATGAAATAGTATTCAGCCTTTAAAAGGAAGGAAATTGTGTAATCTGCTACAACACAGATGACCCTTCTGGATATTACACTAGTGAAGTCAGCCAGGCACAAAAGGATAAATCCCATGGCATCCCGCCTATGGAGGCCCCTAGAGCAGGCAACTTCACAGAGACCAAGGAAGGGTGGTGGTTGCCAGAGCCTGCGGGGGAAGGGGAGTCCCCACGGGGTCAGTACCAGGTTTCAGGTTGGGACGCTGAAAAAGCTCCAGAACACAGGTGATGGTGAGCTCTCTGCTCAGCGGGGAGCCTGCTTCCCTCTCTCTCTGCCTGCTGCTCTGCCTACTTGTGATCTCTGTCTGTCAAATAAATAAATATCTGGGGCGCCTGGGTGGCTCAGTGGGTTAAGCCTCTGCCTTCAGCTCAGGTCATGATCTCAGGGTCCTGGGATCCAGCCCCAAATCGGGCTCTCTGCTCAACAGGAAGCCTGCTTCCCACCCCTTGTCTGCCTGCCGCTCTGCCTACTTGTGATCTCTCTGTCAAGTAAATAAATAAAATCTTTAAAAAATAAATAAATAAATAAAATATCTTTAAAACAAACAAACAAAAAAACAATATCAGAGAGGAAATATGGGATTTTTAAAAGTGGGTGGCAAAAACAGCTTTCTTAAGGAAAGGTACTGAACCTTCTGGGCAGGACTGGGCAAATGGGAAAAACAGAAACCCCGGAGGCAGGGGCAAGCCAGATGCCCTAAAAACAAACACATACAGGGGTGCCTGGGTGGCTCAGTGGGTTAAAGCCTTTGCCTTCGGCTCAGGTCATGATTCCAGGGTCCTGGGATCGAGCCCCTCATCGGGCTCTTTGCTCATCAGGGAGTCTGCTCCCCCCGCCCCCGCCTGCCTCTCTGCCTACTTGTGATCTCTGTCTGTCAAATAAATAAATAAAATCTTTAAAACACACACACGAAAACTCCATCAGAGTTCTGCTTTTCTGAAGGCATCAGGTACTGGTCCTCAAGCCATTCATTCTAAATGTCATCAGAGAAGACCTAGGGAGACAGTTACCCTGGAGTGCTAGACATTCACCTTTCCCCCCAAGCCATGGGCAGGGCCCAGGAGGTGGTCCTAGAGCCTCCACAGGGCTCTCCTGGGAAGGGGAGCAGAAGACCCCTCTCCAAAATATGTCATTTGGGCAAGAAATCTATTTTGAGCTAAAGACAAGTGAGAAGAACCAGATACAGGAAAAAGTTCTCTGTCCTTGCCCAAAAAAGCAAGACAGATTTGTAAAGCTGTTGTCCCTCACCCCCCCACCCCGTGCCCCCCTCCACACCTTTTTTGTCAGGAAGGACAGAAGTCAATGACTGGAGACGGCTGCAGACCCTGATCAGCCCAGAGAAATCTGTATCACAAACCTTGCTAATACTAGCCCTTATCTTCCATTAGTTTCCCAGGGTATTTGCCTTCCCACACTCTGCCCTTAGGAGTTCAAAGTCATTTTCCTTTGTCTTGTCTCTTTTTAAAGAATACATTGTTACTTTGTTCTTCTGTCTCAGAGGGCTCCATGTGTATGCATGATACATATGTTAATAAACTTCTGTTTTTCTCTTCTGATTCTGTCTTTTGTCAGTCTAATTTACAGAGTTCTAGCCCCTGAGCCTAAGATGGGTAAGGGGAAGAATTTTTTCCTCTCCTACCTCACCAGTTGGCAAGATTAGAAAAGTTTAAGAGAGCTGCTGGCTGCCCCCGCTCCCGACTAGATGGGCTTTGATATTTCGTACTTGAGGAAAGGAGCTTTTGGAGGGACTAGAGGCTTTCGTATCTCAAATATTGATCTCAGTAGTAGTTGCCCAGGTGCAAAAATTCATGAAGCTGTATACTTAACATTTGTGTACTTTGCTCTATTTAAGTTATACAATAATAATAATAATAAAGCCAATGGCCAAGTTTAGCCCTCAGAAATTCTAGATTTACATGGTCTGGGACAGGGCTCTGGCATCAGTATTTCTAAAGCTCCCCAGTTACTTCTAATAGGCAGCCAGCACTGAGAAACTCAAGCATACCCTTGTGCAGGCTGCCTGGGGGACTGGTCTATGCCTGGCCTTTGGAAGCAGGACTAGCCTATGTGGACTAAAACTCCAAGGGTTCTAGAGCAATTCATGGGGAGGGAGAGAGGAGCATCAAAGTTTGTGAACTCCTACCTGTCCTCCTAGATCCTTCTAAGACCTCCCTTTCCCCTTTCCCCAAGTGGATCACCTTTGCAAATCCATCCTGAAGGCCACCACTCGGGGACTCATCAGCTCTGCTTGGGTATCTTAACCCCAATGGCAAGGGCCTCCCAGAGTAAAAGCCAGAATCCAAGTCTTCAGCCTCCCTCCACTCCCACCCTGTGCCTTTGGCCTGAACACCACCTTGCAGTAAGCCAGAGAGCCTGAGGCTTAGTGCTGCAGGAAATCAGGGCCCACCGCTTCACTGTAGCATCTACATGCATGGCCTGCAAGGAAAGGGGGTACACAGTGAGCCAGGTGGTGGGAGGACACAGACGTTTCCAAGGACCCTGGAGAAGCCTGAGCGAGATAATTTTGGCTGGGGAGTACTGAGTAAATGCAGTGTAAAAGCTTTGTGACTATGGCCTGGGGAGTCGTTGGAATGAGTATTTATGGCTGTATTTTTCATTGAGCTTGGCTGGAAGACTTCAGAAATGAAAGATTTTTTTGGCACCAGAGGCCTTGCACCAACCAGCATATCTCTAAATTAAGTAGCAAAGCAGACAGGCTCTGAGTTACTGGACACAAATTTCATGCCATGGCATGAACATTTGAGCTTCTTGAAATGAGTTCTTACAATTAGACACTTTAAAATATCTAATGAATATCAATGAAGAAAGAAAAAAATGAAGTGATGTCTACTCAAGTCGCTTAATGGCAGAAAGAAGACTGTCGAGTTCATTTGCAGGGCAGCCCATGGCAGGGGCCACCCCCCCTCCCTTTCTTGAAGGTCAGAGTCACCCACCAGTTGCAGTTTTCCTGAATAATTTCCCAGTCTCCCAAGAAGTCAGGGTACATTTGAGACACACCATCTTTCCCTCGGCCCCAAACATAAAATCTGGACCCCCTCCCATACCTCTAGGGCCTTTCCTCTCACTGTATAATCTGCACTGCCTCACCATGCTCCCTGGCCCAGGCTCCCCACCCCCTATGCTTCACCTCCCCACCCCCACCTCCTCCCCCTCACAGCAGTTTCACTTCTCCCATTCCTACTGTTTTCTTTCTCTTTTCTTCTTTGTCTCTTCCCTTTTCTTCTCTGTTTCAATCTAAAATTCCAATCATTTTGGGCCACCCTCTTGAGTTTTGCATAACCTCAATTTACTTAAAATTTTTGACATTGACTGATGTTTTTTCCCTCTCAACTCCCTTCTAAAACCCTGAACAAAATTACCTTTAAAAGAAGCTATCCATCAGTGAAAACAAAAAAAAAATCGGTATTCCTTGCTATAAGCAGGAGGAAATGATAAAACAATAAGATATATACCATGATAACAGAGCAAGGTACGAAATTCTAACTGGATACTGCTAGTGACTGGAGACTCAGAGCCGGAGGCCTAGCCACCCTCGGTTAAGAGGAGATAGGAAATGTTAAGAGAGGTGTTGAAGACAGACTAGCACCTGACATCAGAAGGGACAAAGGGGCACTGTTAATGCTGGGTCTTTGGATCATTTTGTATAGCCCAGGGAAATATGGGAAGTCTCTGCACCCTGCTGTCCTTTCTTCTCTCATTTCTTCCCGCGCTCCTGTTTGTTTCCTCATTTCCTCCCATCTCCTTCTCCCTTTCCCCACTGTCTTTCTAGTAGAACAAGCAAGTACTTCTGTTATCTTCAATGTTCTAAACAACCCATGAGCAAAAAGACAGAGGAAAGAATTCAAACCCAGGAAAGATAACCCAAAGAGATCCCTAGCCAGGCTATCTCCCATGAAAGCCTTGCTTCACCCGGGCTGGCCCTCTGCCTCTCTTCCAGGACCGCATCATGTCCTCAGAACTGGGTAGGACTTCCTCTCTGACATAGTTTCTAGATACAGCGTCAAAAGAAGAACACCAGTCACTGAGTGGAGATGAGCAGGCCACGTCAGCCATTCTGACATCCAGGGACACACTGTCTCCCCCCACCCGCCCCCGCCCCAGAGAAGAGTAACTCAAGATTGGATTTGTCTGGCAGCAAAAGATTCATCGATCCGCTTCTCGCCATAGCACACAGAGGGACGGCTGCGCCTAACAGATGAGGCATGACATTGTAATAAGGTAAAATCGCGATTTCCGTAAAAATACTAAAAAATGAACACGTGTTAAGGAATTTATTTTGCTCAAATGATATGACAGAACCAGGCAGATAGATGTTGTAACTGGTTCAAAGGAAAAGTCAAAACAGCACAAATTTACAGGGAGTAAGGGAATGTTGAGATGAATTGCAAATGAAGACAGAAGTGGTTCTTTTTTTCCTGCCAACGTGGTGGGGGTGGGAAGAAGTTAAATCTCTACCAGATAGGACTGAATTTACATATCTATCAATTACCTACAATTTACAGAGTTGCAAAATAGCTTGAAGACTGCGAATAGGGCTTGAATCTCATAACCCTGGAGGGTATGCTATAGATGGTACCATAGGATGATTCAGTTTTCCACTGAAACACAAAACTGTTTACACACGAAGCTCGTAACCCATGGGAGACCCCATTCATTTGATTAATGCTTCCCTAATACCAGCTTCTTGGAGTGTGCCCCACACCCACTCGCTCCCCACCAGCCCTCCACCCAGCAGGTAAGGCTGGGAGCAGATGCCCTTTTGACAATGGGTATAAGGTGGGCTGGGGACTTGGGTTCCAGGTTGACTCATCATTAACTCACAGCAGCAACAGCATGGCTTGGATCAGGCTACCTGTTTCTCTAGGTCTCTTCATTAAAATGATAACAGACAACTGTGGGTGCTCTGTCCGGTTTCTCCAGCTCCAAAGTTCCAGAATTCCAGGGAGTAAGAAGCTGATGCTCATAAATCTTAAACTAGCCTAAGGACTTCTGGCAAGTATCTAAGAGGCAACCCACAGATTGGCCCCACCAATTCAGTCACTGCCCTGGAGTAAATGGCAAGTAAGATACTATCTTTAGGGGGTGCCTGAGTGGCTCAGTTGGTTAAGCGTCTGCCTTCGGCTGAGGTCATGAACCGAGGGTCCTGGGATCTAGCCCCACATCGGGCTCCCTACTCAGGGAGGAGCCTGCTTCTCCCTCTCCCTCAGCCTGACACTTCCCTTGTTTGTGTGCTCTCTCTCTCTCTCTAATGAATAAATAAGAAATTTTATTTATTTATTTTTTAATATGTTATTTATTTATTTGACAGAGCGAGAAAGCCCAGCGGGGAAGCAGTAGAAGGAGGAGCAGGCAGGGAGCCCAATACGGGACTCAATCCCATAACCCTGGGACATGACCTGAGCCAAAGGCAGACGCCTAACCATCTGAGCCACCCAGGTGCCCCAAGAAATTGTTTTTTAAAAAAGATACTGTCTTTGGGGTTCTTCCTTTGTTTTTTAAGATTTTTATTTATTAATTTGTGAGACAGCGAGCAAAGCAGGGGAGCAGCAGGCAGAGGGAGAAGCAGAGTCCTCGCTGAGCCGGGAGACTCGATCCCAGGATCCCCAGATCATGCGCTGAGCCAAAGGCAGCCGCTCAACCTATTGTTCCACCCAGGTGTCCCTTTGGTATTCTTCCCACTCCCTCCCACCAGCTTTTAACAGTTTAGAGCCCTTGAACAGTACTGCAGAGGTTTGATTAACGGGCTGAGAAGATCTCTTTCCCCTTTTCACGCGGTTTTCCATAGAGTGGACGCAGAGCAAGACCGTGCACGGATCTCTCGCTTCTTACTCCAGATTCGGTTTTCCTCCAGGATGGCCCGACCCAACGGCTCTAAACGTGCAGTGTGGCATGGCAGAAATCCCGAGAAGGCTCAGAGAGGCTGGGAGGCCGGCTCTGGCTGCACACCGAGCCGTCCACGCACTACCCCAGGGACAACCAGGGCACGTGCCACTTCCTGGGCGCGTCCCGCACGGCCCCCACGCTAACACCCTGCAGGAAAAGTGTGAGTCACGCCGGGGGGTGGGGGGAGACGCAGGAGGCCAATTCCGGGAGAGCAATTAACGTGACAACTTCAGCGGGCCTGTGCCAGGGGGCTGGGCCTACAAACAAAGTCCACAGCCTCTCCTCCCAGCCCAGGAGCAGGAGTAGGAGGAGCTAAACAGGAGAAGGGGGAGGAGGGGGAATCTAGTTTCTAGTCGCTTCAGCCCTAAATTCTCCCTGAGACTGCCAGCGAAGATGCTAATAAAAGACCAATTGTGTGGCCGAAGTGTTTTCTTCGGACTTCTGCCCGGGGAACTGGTTAGGAAGCGCAGAAGCAAGGTCACACCAGTCCCATCCTATGGCAACACCTTTTGCTCGCTACTGACCCCTCCTGGGGTGATGGGGCAGTTCATGGAGGCGCCCGGCGGCTGGTGGGAGAAGTAAGATTGACCTGGACACACTACTGGGCTCTTAACCCAACATCTGTTGGAGGATGGTCTTCCCTAAAGCTCAGGCCACAGACTCAGAGGCTCAAATTTTGGCAATTCCCTTCCCTCCAAGGGGCCCCAAAGCCGTTCACCCGGGACTTCTCTTTTGCCTGAGTCTCCCTAACATTTTGTCCTGGGAAAATGGAGGGGGCATTGAGGACCCTTAGGGGAATGAACTGAACATAGGTGTTAGGAGCGTCACCCTAGCAGAGTAAAGGGTGAATCTGGGGTCATGGCTAAGGTCAGCCAGGGATCCTTTAAGGTTATTTACTGATGCCCTAGTAGGTGCTGACTCTAGCCAGGGGCTTTAGGAAATACCCCATGGAAAGATCTGGAGGGGCTGCAGGAGGGCAAGGGCAGTAAATGGAGACAAGAGGGTCGGGCCCCCTGAAGGGCTGGATGGGGTAGCAGGAGTAGAAGGAGAGAGCACACTAGCCCACTTCCCCTCCACACCCTTCTTTCCCGGGAGAATTGATTTTTGCTGACAAAGTAAATGCTGCAGCCTTCTGGCAAAATGGGACTCTAAGCAGAAGGGCAAGTGTGGGACACAGAAAAGAGAATGAATGTTGATCTAGTACAGAGATGGGTTCAGGGCCATGGCTGAGAAGAAGGATGTCGGCATCCATCTGTTCAGAGCCCGGCTTGGGCTCTGCCGAGCTGTGATCTCACCCAAGATGCTTTGTCTCTTCTGCCTTGGTTTCTTCACCTGTGGAGAGAAGGCAACACCTCTCCCATGAAATTTCAAAGCTTTTGTTTTTAATGATTAAATGCTTTCAATTGCTGAGTGTCTAGTAGTTCAGGAAATACAAGCTCAAAAAAAAAAGTAATAGACAACTGAATGCTGTAAAAATAACTGCATTGATTATTATGTCAGCCAACATTGTGTTCAACAGTCTGCATAATCTCATTTAATCTTCTCAACAGCCCCATGAGGTAAGTATATTATGATCTCTGGTTTCCAGCTGAGCGAACTGAAGCACAGAGAGCTTAAACACCCACCCAAAGTCACACAGAGAATAAGTGGTAGAGCGAGGACTCAAACCTGATTCCAAAATCACCGACCTTGGCAATCACGCGGATGACTTCATAGCGCGCCCCAGGTCAGGGCATAAGAAAAAATATCTTGGCCTGAGCTACAGAGCCGCCAGATTTGATAATCACCAAAGCTACAGTTATAGATGGAATCATCCAGAAGAAGTGAATACAGTTGAGGAGAGAAGGAAATACCGGCATTTACAGTGCAGAAGAAGAGAAGCCCTGAGCAGACTGAACAGGAGCAGCCAGAGAGGTAAGAGGGGGTGAAATCAAGGGAGGAGGGCAGGCTTCCAGGAGGGGATGTCAGCAGGAGCACACTGAGCAGCCAGCTGTGGCTTGAGATGAGCCCAATGATGAGTCCTTCAATGGGGAGCGCAGGGGAGGGGCAGAGGCTAGATTGAAGGGACAGTTAGAAACAGACCTCAGATGAGCCCTGGAAGGAGGGAGGGAGGGTGATAGGGTGAATGTTACAGGTGGGTGCAGAGGAGAGGGGGTGTGGCCTCTGGGTTTCTGAGGAATGCACTGAGATGAAGAAAGCCTTCCTCCAGCAGCAGGAAAGGACATGCATTTTGAGTGAGAATGCAGGAAGGTGAGGGGTTTTATGTTCAAGAGCCCCTCTTTCCTCTGTGACATTGGAAGTCAGCTGCAAAGGGCTTGCGGTGGGAGCTGGGTAGGCATTTGGAGAGCAATGGTGAAGACCAGAAACCAGTGCTGTGAGGAAGAGGGCAAAGGGTATCAGGCTAGCCAGGCCAGATAATAGGACTGCCAAGCCAGGGTAAGCTCCAGCGGAGGTTAGAGACTGTGCATTGGGAACGGCCAGTGGTCTCATTTTGGGGGTGCTTTCCCAACGGCTTCAAGAGCCCCTGACAGGGTCACCTACCATCCCAGTCTCCCCAGGGTGGTTCCAGTTTTAGCATTTCAAGTCTGGGATCCCAGGAGTTCTGTTAAAAAGAAAGAAAAGAGGTGGCCATGGAGCGCAAGGCCAACAATGTCCATAAGAGACGTAGCAGAGGGCAAGTGGGGTACAAAGGTTATGATAAAAACAATCCAACTTTGGTTTTTCACCTGCTCAAATTCCCACTGCCTCTCTTCTGCCTGAGATACATTATGTATATACTCATTACCTCTCACCAAGATTATAGTAAACCTTCAGTCATATCTTCATAAAAATCCTCTATCCAAACATATCGACCCCCTGACCTGTAGAACACAGTTTGTACTCTCCTATTCCCAGTCCTTGAAATACAACACACCCCCCAACCCACCCACCTTCTTTTTTTTTTTTTTTTTAAGATTTTATTTATTTATTTGACAGAGATCACAAGTAGGCAGAGAGGCAGGCAGAGAGAGAGGAGAAAGCAGGCTCTCCGCTGAGCAGAGAGCCCGATGATGCAGCGGGGCTCAATCCCAGGACTCTGGGATCATGACCTGAGCCGAAGGCAGAGGCTTTAACCCACTGAGCCACCCAGGTGCCCCCCGCCCACCTTCTAATAGGTAGCCAGACCCCACCATCCATCAGATCCCGGCCCAAACCTAATCATTTAGTCTATAACCTCATAATATTTGTGCCCCGAAGAAACTTTAAGACCATCCAGCCCAGTATCATGTGTCTTCAGGGATCTCCCTGTGTAGACATCACTCCTGGAGAGTGGGTCCAATTTTACCCTTCTCGGGGGTCCTCTTAGCCCCCAGCTCTATGACTGATACACACAACAGATGCTCACTAAGTACTTATCGACTGACAGATTAATCAATAAATGCTCACAGACTGCAGAGTGAGCGTAACCCACCCTGCTTTTGAATCTGCAGACGAGCTCTCAGGAGAGATAGCTGGGGAAGGTGGAAGGAGAGGCTGGCTGGGAACCAGGGAGGCACTGCTGGGCCACCCTGGGATGCTGGTGGTGGGGAACCAACTATTACAAAGCTGAAAGCCCCAGAGATTATCACCCCTAAATGGACATGTTAAATGACAAATTATAACCCTTGACTGTCTTCTGTCATACGCTTTGATATCATCTCTGCTAAAGGTACTGAGCCTGTTGCTACCCCCATCCCTAGCCATTTTTATCCCAGCCCTTAAGGTCAGGATCTGTGGTAGGAGGGAAATGTACAGGGATCCTTGGTATGGCCCACAGAGACCTCTCTCCCCGAAGCTGCCCTTTGGGGCCCTGGGAGGGTTGGGAACACCGGGCCCGGATAGGTCCTTTGCATTCTTGATGGCCCGAAATGCAGCAGGAGGAGGTATGGATTTCCCCTGATTCCTTTGGATTTCCAAAGAGCCTAGAAAGATCCTAAGGATTCTGGATCCACTCTAAGCTTCATAGTTAGGTCTCTTTTTAGTGATCAGCAGTCCTGGCCAGGCTGGTTGGTTCTGAGAGTTCATCAACCAGTGAGCAAACATTTGCTGAGGGCTTGCTCATTGGGAGACAGCAGAACGAGTGCAGGGGAGAACCCCCGTGAGGAGTTCACAGAGCAGTGGAGGTCTCAACACTGCAACCGTTAGCGAATGATAGGACAGTCATGGCCTGTGTGGCTCAGACTGCCCTGGTCTTCCCCTCACCAACTGCCTCCCAATTCTCTTCAAAGCTTTCACAGCCCCAACTACTGGGATTGATGCTACCAGGCAGCAGAGGAAGGGGAGTTTCTCCTGGTTTTGAGGATGTAAGGAGAAGAACGGAGGGACAAGGCCATGTTCTAGCCTTAGGGGGCAGCCTGCTTAAGACTAGGAAAGGAATGTAAAGAGATAAACATACAGGGAAGCACCGGGCCGGGATAGACAGGTGGGGTTTAAGTCTCCAGCTGACCAGATCTCCCTTCCCTCACCCTGAAGGCCATAGGCTCTAGCTTGAAATTTTCCTCTAATTGGTTATGATGAGGTTCAAGGATACACCACCCCAAAATATGGCATCTTGAATACTTTAGGCTGAGGGTACTGGAGAAAAAAGCAGAAACCAGAAGGTCACTCCAAGCCCCCCACCCTCTTCCCTGAAACAAATCATAAAACCCTCCTGTGAGAGGCAACCACCCTGCACCCAGAGGAAAGGAGCGTCCTTATCTCTAAAGACAAAGGGACACCAAGAAAAACCCTACAAAGAGGCCTTCCTAAATCCCCCCCAGGTTGTGGCAATCACCTCATACTCCTTCACTCCTTTGTCTTACTCCTCCAGGACTATCCCCTCTAAGTCAAACCTAGCGTAAAATACTAGAGTTTCTTCAGGCCTTCATTTCCTTGTGAAGGCTACTGCATCGCAAAAAACTCGGATGAAATAAGTCTATGTTCTTTTATCCTGTTAACCTGCCTTTATTGGTTTAATTTTCAGACGTGTCTAGGGACCCTAAGAGGGCTGAGGAAAACATTTTGTTCCCTAAGGTTACTTGAGTCAGTGCTTCCTCCCCACCCCCTGCCCCTGCATCCACAAGCCAGGCCCCCACCTCCACAGTCCAAGGAGCCCCAGGAATGGACATGGCACTTGTTCAGAGTGGCCTGGAGTCATTCAGGAGGAACTTGAGGGATGGAGAGGAGTGAGAGTGGCCCAGGTGTGGAGGAGGATGGGAAAGAAGGCTCTAGACAGACATGAGCAGGGATGGTGGCCAGACAGGCTGGAGGGTGGGTCCGGAAGGATGATGTGGAGCTTGGGGCCTGCTGGGCAGAGTGCAGGATTGAACCCTCTCTCTGGGGGCCTTGGGAAGGGGAGCTGGGTGGAGGCGGGTCCTGGCAGGCTGGCTTGGCCTCTGAGCACTGCAGGAGGCCGGCAGCTGTCCGACTGGCTACACACTCCCTCCCTCCCCAGTAATCCCTTTCCACTTTATAAAGCAGATCTGGGGCTGCATACTCAGATTACACTGTGACTCGCCAGTAGCCCATCCTGTAGCTGGCTTTATTTCATTTTCTGATTTTGTCCACATCTCCTCCAACCATTCTATCCTTTCGATTTGTTAGAAATCCTCAGCTTTTCTTACTTCCCATTTTTAAAAATGTCTGAAAGCTCGCTCATCGCTGTGATTCTGGCTCTGGGGTGGAATAGCAGCTCAAGGCCCCCAAATCTCTACTTTTCAGAATTTGTATTGGATGCCACAGCCAGCAACTTTTGAATTTCAAACCAGACAAAGGCAAGGTTCTGGATGTTCTCATGGCAACCCTGATTTACATCCCAGAAGGAGCCTTCTGGATCACCAACTGGGTGGGGGGGGGTAATGTTTGCATCAAAGACCTATTTGCTGGCAACCTCAGGGATCTGCTGGGGCCTGAGACAGCCTGCCTCACCCTCCTTGCCCCACCCAACTTCTGACTCTGCCGACCTTGCTCCTTCCTGCTGCACCAAGGTGGGGCCAGCCATCCTCCCCGACTCAGTCCTCTGTGACTCAGTGGAAGCCAGTGGCCACTTCCCCCCCCCCACCCACACTCACATTCCAATGGCCAGCTCACTGGCTTCCTGGCACTCACCCCACACCCACCAGGCCTCTGCCTAAATAATCATCTCTCTATGGGATGACTTACCAGGGCGAGGGCCAGCCCCTAGCCTCTGAGTGCATGCCTTTCCTTCCACAGCTAATAACTGACCTCCACGAATCTTCATTTTGACCCCTGACTGACCTGGGACATTTAATTTTGTTTAAGGGAAGTAGAAACCTTGCCTCCCTGTTGTATCTAGCTTAGTGCTAGCTCAAAACATTTGAATTTTGAAAAAAGTTTTTTAAAAAGAAGGGATTAATGCATGGAGAGTAATTTAGGGCACTCCCCAGGCATTCCCAGCACCTGACAGAGCCAGCTCCCTCCCTAAGGAGAAGGGCTCATTGGGGCCAGGTTAAAGGTGGAGTTCGGTCTTCCACTCCAAGGTCTCAAGTGCATTGTGTGACCCAGCTGGGCATCCATGCCTCACCTGTACACTGGGTATGATCATTCTGTAGCCTCATCAGTTCCAGGATGTACAGGTTTTTACCTTTTAATAGCTCGGAAACTGGGATATGATGGGATGTCTTCCAATTGATGTAGAAGTAGGGGACTGTGTTAGTGCTTGCTGCAATGCCCCTCCCAACTGCAGCCTGCCTCCCATCTGTGGAGCTCAGGGGTGGCCATGTGACAGGCTGTGGCCAGTGCAGTGTGTAGGGAAGTGACAGGTATCACATCCTGGCAGAGGCTTTAAAAGGCAGCCAGCAAAGTTCCAGATAGAGGCTGTTCCGTGGGCCTGGAGCCCATGGTGAAGACAATGAGGGGGTCCATGGGCATTTAAGAGGAGAGGAAGATAAACTTTTCTTTCTTGGCCATGGAGCTTTGTGTTCTGTTTTGACAGCACAATCTCCCATATCCTGACTGGTATTGCCTCCAGTCCAGTTGATTGACAGGTTTTTGGTTTTTTTTTTCTTAGTGGTGTGTAATGGTGCAACTCACAATCAATGGGGTTAGTGATTCAGTGAAACACGGTGGCCCCTGTCACAGACCAAGTGAGTTCATCCCTTAGCACAGTGCCTTGTGGGCAGTAAGTGTTTGAGTCACCTTTGCCACTGTTGTATTTCTAGCTCTCTGCACATAGCCAGTGTTCATTATAAGTTTGTAGTCATGATCTGATGACACAGAAAGTCGACAGCCCCCTCAGATCCCTTGTGGAATGAGAAAGGGTGTAAACAAGTTAAAGCAAATTAAAATGTGGCTTCGGCACTCACTATGGTTGGTTCTTTGGGGGTGTAGCTGTTTCAGATGGCCTTCCCTAAAGGCAGCCATTTAAAAAGCTGCTTGTTTAGGTAGGTAACTAAGAATGCTGATTTTTTTTTCTTGTTAATCGACAGTTTGTCACCTGGTATAGGAGAAGGTGGGAGAAACTACGAAATCATGGGATGGCAAGTTGTTGGTGCAACAAAATAAAGAAACTCCACACTCTTTTAAATGGGGCAAAATGTAACAGTCTTCCATTTGTGCAGAATTCAGTATGGGACGCAGATCTAGTCTGAAGAGATCAGACTTCCAGCTAATTCTTTCTCTTCTGTATTGTACTCCTGTGTTTTGGAATATCGCTCTCCAGGACCTGCAGACCTGAAGGCCATGAGAGAGCTCGCATGCGGGGCTGAGCCAAAGCACAACTGTGAGGACAGCCAGGCTGACCTCTGCCCTTTTATGGGCACGGCCTTCCCCTTGGGCATCTGCTCCCTTGAAGCCACTGGCACCGCCCACCTCCTCCTTCACTTCTTCCTCTCAGGAAGATGACAAAAGTCATATATCCTCAAGTGTTAGTGATATATGCATTACTTCCTCAGGAGCATTTGTAATCTTTTTTTTTTTTTTTTAAGATTTTATTTATTTATTTGACAGACGGAGAACACAAGCAGGCAGAGAAACAGGCAGAGAGAGGAGGAGGAGGCAGGCTCCCTCCTGAGCAGAGAGCCTGATGCCGCTCGATCCCAGGACCCTGAGATCATGACCTGAGCCAGAGGCAGAGGCTTTAACCCACTGAGCCACCCAGGCACCCCAAGCATTTGTAATCTTAAAAGGAAATTTGGAAAGCAAAAAAGGAAATGAGAGGAAAATTTGCAGGGTTGTGTTAGGAATCTGTTAACTGTAAGAATCAGAAACTCAAGCTGATGTGGGTTTGAAAGAAAAGGCTTATTAACAGGAAATTGGGATTCACATGAAACTTGGTTGCAGATAGTACGGTATGGTTGTGGCCTCAAGGAAACAGAAAAGTTCTCAGTAGCTACCCCCTCCAACTCCCTCTTACTCTCCAGGGTTCCCTGGGCTCTCATCTCTCTTGCCTGTGTCCACCTCAGCCTTTTCTCTCAGCAGACCACTTCCTTCACTCACTTATCAGCACACGACCCCATCGTGGCTGCCCTAAAATGGTGGCCCCAGAACCTCATGACCACATGGCTTTCTAGGTCAAGCCTCAACACCAACTAACTAGAGTCTTTCTGACCTAATTCCTAATACCTAAGAGGGAGGACCTGGCTTTCTCCAGCCTATAGGTGATTCCATGGGGATCAGTTGACCACATCGGGCTCAGTCATCATGGTGCTGTCACTCTTGGACCAGTCAGTTTCTCTAAAAGACAGCATGGCTCATGTAGCATATAGAATTTGGTTCAGCTGCATGTGGCAGAATACCCAAAATAAGAGCAGCCTGAAAAATAGAAATATAGGAAGAAATATAGAAATATGTATATATATTTCTATATGTATAAATATATATATAGAAATACAGAAATTTCTCATCCAAGAGTTGAGCAGTCTGGGACTGGCATTGTGTGAACTCTTTTTTAATATAATTTTTTTAAAGATTTATTTTTTTGAGAGAGAAAAAGAGATAGCACGAGCAAGGGGAGGGGCAGAGGGAAAGGGAGAAAAAGAATCTCAAGCAGACTCCCTGTTGAGCACAGACCCTGATGCAGGGCTCAATTTCTCAACCCCAAGATCATGACCTGAGCTGAAATCAAGAGTCGGACACTCAACTGACTGAGCCACCCAGGCATGCCTAGTGTGGCCTCTTGATCATTATCTTGTTATGCGGCTTCTATCCTGAAATTTACCTCATGATCTAAGATGGCTGCTGAAGCACCAGTCATCACATCACATTGGGTTGCAGGCTGGAAGGAAGAAAAGAAAGACTAAAGCTCTCTTGAGCTTCCTGCTGAGTCAGCTCCCTTTAGGCAGCCTTATCAGGAGTCTCACAGAACACTCCTGCTTACATCATTGCCAAAATCTAGTCATATAGTCATACCAAGATGCAAAAAAGTTTAGAAAATGGAAAGGTTTTTTTTAGGAAGACACATTGCCACCCAGAATATAACCCAAGTTCTGCCACCGAAAAAAGAAACAAGGAGAGATATTGAGGAACACTCAGGATCTCAGCCATAGTTGAGAAGGAAATGTAGGACATCTTTAGTATGTGTTTTTAAGTTTTCTTTTCTTTTTATTTTTTTAAAGATTTTATTTATTTATTTGACAGACAGTGATCACAAGTAGGCAGAGAGAGAGGAAGGGAAGCAGGCTCCCTGCTGAGCAGAGAGCCTGGTTTGGGGCTTGATCCCAGAACCCTGGGATCATGACCTGAGCCAGAGGCAGAGGTTTTAACCTACTGAGCCACCCAGGTGCTCCTAAGTTTTCTTTTTCTATAAGAAAGCTGTACCACTTTGGGCAGTTAAGAAAATAAGTAAAAGAACCACTTTGGGGGAAAAAAAAAAAAACAAGAAAACTCTGAAAAAGATCAGTGTTTAAGCCAGAAGTAGTTTCTGGAGGTAGAATGTCAGGCATCAGAGAGATAAATGGTGGTGTTTTAGAAGTGGGAGTATAGACCTTGCCAGAGAGCCTTGCCATTCCACATGGACATATGGAAGTCTTACCCAGTTTGTGTGAGAGTTTGGTAGGCATGAATGGCAGGCAATAATCAAAGAAGTAAATATATACCATATTTCACTGATTCTAGGACGACCCCCCCATTTTTATACTTCTGAAATCAGAGAGGATGTGTCTCATAATTAGTGGTGGTCTCAAGAACATTTTTTCTTTCATAGTGATACATAAAATAATGCTGCACTTTACAACTGTGGCATATGAGATTTAATAAAATATAATAATATGTTTCATCCTAACCTTCCTTGATACCGATTTGTTTCCCTTCCAGGGAAGTTACAGTAGAAACTTGAGGCCTGACATGGACAGTGATCTCTCTGACCATCGTATTCCTGGGTCTTCATTAGAAATCCTCAGCTCTCTCAGTTATATTTCTGTGAATCTACTCTCCTTTCAAACCAGTAAGGATCCTGCCTGTATTAGTAAAGAATTTGTTTGGCTGCAAATAAGAAGAAAATCCAACCAACAGTGACTTACACTAACTTGCTTAACCCTAGGGCTGGTGCAGCTGCTCAAATACGTTATCAGATACCCAGGTGTCTTCTACCATTTTGCCCCACCATCCTCAGCCCATGACTTTAGTCCTCGTGGTCACAGTATGACTGCTGCAATTTCTGGCCTCACATCCTTGATCCAAGCAGGAAGAAGGAAGAAGGGCAAAGGGCTCATCTGTCCTTTTGCTTTTGTCTTTTTTTTTTTTTTAAGTCAGGAAAACAAGCTTTTCCAGAAATCTCACTTGGCTGACTTTGCTTACATCTCATAGGTCACTGTTGTGTCCCATGCTGAGCAGAAAAGGTGATGAAAAAGACAAAATTGTGGATAAAGATGAGAAGCAACAGAACAATGCAGTTCTATGAGCGCACTGTACGAACGTGTGTAGCAGCACTGGTGTTGGGACTCAGGAGGAAAAGGGGATACATTTCCCACTTAGACAGATTTGTCTCACCTGAGAATGTGACAGAAGCCAGTTGGTACATACTGAGACAAAGTCTGGGTTTCTTCACACTTGTCTCCAAATATCTAGCCAACTTGAGAAACAGGAATGATCTCATGGACTCTGGCCATGTGTTACTACTACCTCTCAAATAAGAGGGAAATAAAAAGCTTCAGGTCAGGGTGATGAACCTCTACGTCACAGAGTAGAGACTCTGTTCTTCCCAGAGAGACTGAAATGACTCCAGGAAGACAGTAGATAACAAGGAAACCGGATTGCTAAATGGGAAGCCAGAAGATGGAGAGAGTCTCCTTAACCACACACTCGTGTCTCGAGGGCAGCCTCTAGCCGTGGGCCGGGTTCTCATACCAAAGGGAGGGGCGAGTGGGGCTGGATCTGAGGAGGGACCCTGGGGGTGGGGGTTGGCTGTGGGGGAAACAAGCACATTAACAAGGGTCTCACCCTCTGACTATCTTCTTATCAGTCTGATGGTCTGGCTTTTCCAAACAGCTTTTCATCTTAGGCTTGTCAACTGATGTGTCAATGTAATTCCTCTTGGAAATGGCACAAAAGTTATACACACTCCCAGAATTTACTGGTAGCTACAGTAGTAGATTGCAGAAATGGCCCCAATCTTTCGTCACTCCCTTTGTAAACACTGCTTTGCAAGACTGACTTTTCCGCCCCTCCCACCAATAGCAGCAGGCTATACTTCTCTTGGATTCAGGCTGCCCTAGCGACTTGCTTTGCCCAGTACAGCGCAGTGGGTACTGTTCGTGCAGTTCCCAGCCTAGGCCTCAGGTGAATGCGCCCACTTCTCTCTCGGGACCTCATGTGAATGGGCCGGGATAGCCTGCCATAGATCGAGGGGCCACATTATGCAGAGGACCTGCCCTAACCAAGGCCACCCTAGACTATCCGGCCCCTAGGTGATCCGGCAGCTGACGGCAGAGCATGAGTGAGCCGGCCTAAGTGTGCCAACCTGCAGAATCATGAGCTAAATAGTGCTTGTTGTTTTAGGCCACTGAGTTTTGGATGGTTAAACAGAAAGAGCTAACTGATACACTTATTACGTGCCAGCCACTGGCTATGTACTTTATGTAATTGTCCTATTTCTTTTAACTGTATTAGTACTTATCAGTGTGTAAAATGTTTTGGAGGGGGAGAAATAGCTCCCAGCCCACCCCTCAGTTTGCTTCTGCCTATTCTTCCATTCTGATTGAATTTCTGTACAGTCATTTGCTCCACAGAGCTTTCAGGCTCTGACAAAAGGACTGGAATGTTTTGTGATAACCTCCTCTCACTCCGCAGTCTCCTGACACTTAAAGGTGTATGTGGTTAGGGAAGTGGCACTCCACCCAAGTGGAATCCACCCAACTTCTTATTCTACGTGGGAGTTTTCTAGCTGTGTTTAAGTACAGGTAAGTTCCTAGAGGTGGGGGACCAAGAGATGACCCTTTCACGCACTTATCAGACAGTTCAGAGCACCAAGGGGAGAATGAAAGATACTCGATACTTTCGATGCAGAAAGAAGTGGCATAGAAGAAAGGCGGTAGCAGAAAGCCTTTGGGAGATGACAGACAGCAAAGCAAGTGACCATGATAAGTGCCAAGCTAGGGCAGCCCAACGCCCAAGAGCAGGGCATGGCCTCAGGCTGGAGGTGCTCCTGCTGGGACAGCCTCCCCCCCCCACGCCCCTCCCCCCTGCGTGGATATCCTCACCCCGGATCTCACTGTGGGATGCAAAGCACAGTTTGCTGCAGCCCCTTGGGGTAACAGACACTTATTTAAAGTCAAGGTGTCTGCCAAAAGATAATAGCTTTAAATGTAAAATTACAAATCATTATGGGTAATGTGATGCAAATTGCAAGAGAAGCATTGGCAGTATTTTACTTTGATTTCATTTTTGCCTTTCTTCCATCGCCAGCCCTGTCTAAAGTCGCTGCTAGGGACGCCTTGCTCACGCACGGTTTACCCTTTGGCCCTGGCACCGATACTGTCCACTCCGGGAGGACATGAGTGGAGGCCAAGGAAACTGTGAAGGAGCCCTCCTACCCACACCAACTGGGGTTATTTCTAAGAAACCCAGCCTTCGCTTTTTCATTGTTGGTTCCTTCATTTACTCTATGTGCCGTGCCTGGATGTGTTCAATTTCTGTGGGGACTTGGAAGGCAATTTTAATGGTTATTCCAAAAGGCATCCTTCATCAAATGCTAAACGAAGGCTTTTAAATAACCAGTGGACTGGATTTGTTTCCTTTACTGTCTCTAGGCCTGTGCTGGAGGAGGCAAGACTCGAAAGTCCCTGGGTCCTTAAAAGGCTCAAACTCCAGTTCTGTGTTCTTTCTTCCCAAGGGCCAGGGGAAATTGAAAAGTGGCCATTTCTTAAAGGCTTCCCTTTACCGCCATGGGGAGCTTGATGTTGCCGCATTTAAGATCCGTCTCTACAGCAAAACTAGAAGAGAAAGGAATAAGCAGCAACCCCACCCCCCCAAAACTGAAGTGTTAAAACTCTTTGAAATGTTCTATATCAAAGTTCTTTCAAGGAAGGAGGCTCGAGTTGGCTGACCATTCATTTGCTCAGCAGAAGCAGTAGCGACATCTCTGAGGGGCGGCGGCTGAGAGGAAACTCGACAAAGGTTTCTGGAGTTTTCAGGTTGAGAACTGTCTCCTTGAGGGGCTGTGTGGATCTCACTTCATCTTCCTTTCTCTCAGCTCCCCTGAAGCCACTTGCTTCAGAGAAGCTCAGTGCTCCTAATAACAAGGAGACCTGGAGGCTGAAAAGAGAGCTGATTTCCCAGAATCTCAGGTACCTCCGAGAGGGAAAAGGGTGGGGACTTCTGGGGCATGAGCTCACGCGAGCTTGTGAAATGTGGTTGTCCTGTGCCTCACAGCTATGTCCAGGTCCCGGTGACAGGGAAGGAAGCCAGTTTCACTGGAAAACCCTGCAGAGGTTTTCACTGTGTTTTCATGATAGGGGCTGAGCTTCCACATCCTGGAAACATGGGCTAGACGCAGGTGAATCTGTGGCTGGGATGACTTATTCTAATGAAAGTGATTGGGTCAATTCCTAACCTTGGGAACTGCATTAGGTCAACGGCCCCAGGAGTCTCGCTTGGCTGTTTGTCACCTAAGCATTTGAGGTCATCTGTGGATGAGGTCTGTCAGCCCAAGGCATCTCCTCCCTGAGACCTTTGGCTTCAGAAGTACACCTCAGATTGGTGTGAAACTTATCATTTCAAAAGAAGCTCTGAAACTTGTCCAGATGGTCCTTAGCCCACCACGTCAGCCAACACCTAGAAACAAGGTGTCCTCAGCCATTAATACTGTTCACAGCACACCTGCATCAGAATAGCTCCTTCCCCAGCTTCTTGGCTCAGAGCACTGACCCAAGAAAATAATAACAGCAAAATTGTCTAGTAGTTCTTTAAGGCCATGTGACAAATTATCTCAAAACTTCACTGCTTCAAACAGCAATAACATTTATTATCTCACACAGTTTCTGTGGATCAGAAATTCAGGAGTAACTTAGCTTAATAGTTGTGGTTCAGGGTCTCCCATGAGGTTTTAGTCAAGATACTAGCTAGCTGGGGCTGCCATCATCTGAAGGCTTGACAGGGGCCACAGGGGCACTTCCAACATGGCTCCCTTACCTGGCTGGCAACTTGATGCTGGCTTTTGGTTGGAGATCAGCTCCTAAATTATGTCAAGGTATTACTTTTATTAAATATAAATATTTACTAATTATTAATACAATTAAATAAATAATTATTTAAGTAAAATACCAAGTAAATAAACATTCACTAGGAGGGATCTAAAACCAAATTTCCCTACTCCTGTAGTTTCGTCAGCACTCCTTTATGTGGCCACCATGTCTGTCTCCCTCCACTGAGTTGCATGCTTGGCAGGGTCAGGAGCCTTGAGTTCCTGGGGTTTCCCGCACCTTGCAATCCCCTGGCCCTGCTCAGCCCTCTTTCCCCCATTGCCCAGGGGTTTTCTCAACATGACACACATAGAGGCAGATCAACATTAAGAGAATTCAGTAAAATCACATTGTAGCTGTGGGACATCCCACAATGGGGATGGACTGACTCTGAAGAGAATTTCCACACATGTCCAGTGAGAGTAAGCAGAAACATGGATCCCACTTGACAAATAAGTCTCCACATGGACTGATAACATCAAGAGTGTGGAGAGCGGCAGTCAGTGGGAATGAAGAAACAGGAGAAGAGGCCCCAGTGATTTCTTTTCTAAGCCAGGTCAGGGGCTTCACCCTTCCTGGAGTCCTAGGCAGAGTGGCCATGTCTGAAGGTGGCTGGCCGCCCTCTGATGTGGCCCTGAGGGCTGACCTGTGGCTTGTCACAGTGGAGAAATCAATCCCTGGCAGAGATGTGGGAGGTACCCAGTGACATAAATCCTTCTCCTTTAAAAGGAATATGTGTTCTCTCCCACCCAGAATACCCACTGTGGGTTCATCCCTGCATGGGCGTTGGCAGGAAGGGGAAGAGGAACAAACAGAGGAAGGAGGGGGCATTTCCTCTCACAGACTGGATTGCTGAAGCAGCTGCTCTAAGATTCCTCTTCTCAGTGGGTCTTCCAGGCAGTAGCTTGTCCAGAAACTACTTTCTCACATCGCTCTCCCACTTGAGAATGTATCTCATCTCTCTTGTTTCTCATATCCCTTCTCCCTACTTTGGCCATGCTGCTTGCTCAGGAAAGAAACCTGTTTCACATTAAACTAGAAAAGGAACATATGGACATAGAATCACCATGAGGCTTGGCAATACCACTCATAATTATATACCCCAAAGAATTGAAAACAGGTATTTAAACGAATACTTATAAATGTATGTTCACAGCACCATTATTCATACTAGCCAAAATGTAGAAACAACTCGAATGTCCATAAGAATGAACAAACAAAACCTGATAGGTATATGCATGTGGGGGAATATTATTCAGCCCTAAAAAGGAATGAAACACTTAAACATTCTAAAACATGGATAAATCTTGAAAACATCATGTTGGGGCACCTGAGTGACTCAGTTGGTTAAGCCTCTGCCTTTGGCTCAGGTCATGTTCCCGGGGTCCTGGGATCGAGCCCTGCATTGGGCTCCATGCTCAGCAGGGAGCCTGCTTCTCCCTTTCCCTCTGCCTGGCGCTTCCCTTGCTTGTGCTCTCTTTCTCTCTCTGTCAAATAATTAAAGAAAAAGAAAGAAAGAAAGAAGAAAGGAAGAAAGAAAGAGAGAGAAGGAGGGAGGGAGGAAGGAAGGAAGGAAGAAAGAAAGGAAAATCATGTTCAGTGAAACAACCCAGACACAAAAAGGTCATCTATTGTATGATTCCATTTATATGAAACTTCCAGAATAAGTAAAGCTATAGAGACAGAAAGCAAACTAGTAGATGCCAGGGGTTGAGAGGAAGGGAAGAATAGGAAGTGACTGCTTGATGGGCATGGTATTTCCTTTTGGGGTGATGGTGATGAAAATGTCTTGGGATGGGGCAGAAGCAATAGCTACACAATATTGTGGCTGTACTTGGTGGTGCTGAACCACACACTTTAAAATGGTTAATGGTTAAGTCATGTGAAACTTATCTTAAAAAAACAAAGCCAATGCTTAGAGAATAAAATCTAATAACAATGTGGGGGGAAAAAAGAAAAAAAAGAAATGTTTGGAAAGTCCAGGAGGGACCCTGTTGGCTTCAGCCATGGCTGGTACCTGGGACTGGGTGATGCTGTCAAGGTTTGGTCTCCATCTCTTAGCTCCATGAGCATCTTTTTTTTTTTTTTTAAGGTTTTATTTATTTATTTATTTGACAGACAGAGATCACAAGTAGGCAGAAGCAGGCAGAGAGAGAGAGAGAGAGAGAGAGAAGCAGGCTCCCTGCTGAGCAGAGAGCCTGATGCGGAATTAGATCCCAGGACCCTGGGATCATGACCTGAGCTGAAGGCAGAGGCTTAACCCACTGAGCCAACCAGGTGTCCTGCTCCATGAGCATCTTAGCAGCCCTTGCCTGGTGGGAAGAGAGGGCTGCAGGATGCTTAGCGAGCAAGAGGTAAGACTTCTTCCTGGCTTGGTCATGAGTCTGTCCTTGGACCAATCACCCTGATGAGAGTGTGGAGACCATTGACTGGTCTGGCTCCAGTCCAGGATGGGGTAGGGGGAGAAGATGTCAGGTCAGCACCACCAAAGCTCAGGGACTGAGGGGGTTACTGAGGAATGGGGAAAGGGTGATTCCCCGAAGGAAAGGGTGCTGGGTAGTAAAAGTAATCCTTCACGAAGCCCCCTTGGCATCTTCCCTGGGAGACCTCCCCATTTCCCCACTTAGCATGTGCCAAGGCCCAGCTCCTTCCCCAAAAACATCTCTGCCCAAAGTCTAGGGCTGGGGGAAGGAAGGAAGCTAAGACCATTCTTGTGTTAATCATTTTATCTTTGGTAAAGAAAACGTACCAGAGTGCTTAGAAAATAGTAGGGGGAAAATATACAAAAATAATATCCAGGCTATCTATCATTGAGTGGTGGGATTATAGTTGATTTTCTGCTCCCTTTTTTATACCTTTTGTCTGAATTTCTTTTTATAGAGCATGTTCTACTTTTATATTCAGAAAGCAGCTTTTTTTTTTCTTAAACAAGAAGTCTTCTTACTGTGGCATATTTCTTTTTATTTTTTTTCTTCAAAATTTAGCAAAGGATGAAGAGAACTGAGACCCTGAATCCATCTTCAACATAGAATGACTTCTCTTTTTTCTTTAATTTTAGAACTTTTACCAAGTAGGCCCCCTCACACATTACAAGAAATGTGAATAAAAGAATTCCTTAGCAGGTTTATAGATTTTACCCATAACATACTACCGTGCACATTCATTTAAAATAAAGCGGACAGGGGCACCTGGGTGGCTCAGTGGGTTAAGCCTCTGCCTTCGGCTCAGGTCATGGTCCCAGGGTCCTGGGATCAAGCCCCACATCTGGCTCTCTGCTCAGCGGGGAGCTTGCTTCCTCCTCTCTCTCTGCCTGTCTCTCTGCCTGCTTGTGATCTCTGTCTGTCAAATAAATAAATAAAATCTTTTAAAATAAAATAAAATAAAGCGGACTGAAGGCGCCTCCCCACCCCCAGCCTAGCTGGTTTTGAGGGCTGAGATCAGACCCTCCATACATAGCCTGGGGCTTGGGGCTGGGGGCTGCTGCCCGCCCTCAGCGGCTGCCCCTACAAACTCCTTTTTATAAAAGCTGACCCACGCAGCCCAGCTACTGTGTGTTGACAGCTCCGTGCTGCCAAGTCAGAGTTTCTGAGGCCCCTCAGAGGAATGTCCAGAGATTCTGAGTGACCTTGGCTTTGTGCGAAGCGACGGGAACTTTCTGCTCTGCAGACTGGCTTGTGGGAGAGCTCTGGGGTCTGAGCAGGGTAAAAATGACCTGCGCCACCTGCTTTCCTCTTCCTGCTGGGTCCCTCGCGACTCCTCCACCACTTCCCCTGGGTCCTCTCTGGCCAGCTCAGCTTTTGTGTTTGGGCCAGGGGAAAAAAGGCATTTGGCTCAGCTCATTGTTTGTCAAGAGTCCAACATTACCAGGGGTCTTGCCTGGTTTCAAGTATTTCCCGGTGCCTTTCCTTGCTCCGTAGTCAAGTTTCTAGCCAGGATTTCTTGGCTCTGGGAAAGATTGAGTGCCTGTCTGAGCTTTCTAGGCCTGTGTTTCATTTGCAGCCGCCTGGCTCTGACTGGGTGACAGTCCCAGCCCTCCCTGGTCAGCCCATCCTCTTCTGCTTGGCCAGCGGAGGAGGCCCTTTGTGTCGTTGAACTAGGGTTTGGAAGGGAAGAGTCTCCTCGTTTCAGTCCCCAGTGCTGTGTCCTAGGGTTCCTGCAGCCCCAGCAAAGGCTCAGAGGGAGCACTGTCCTTCCAAGAGCCAGCAAGCAATTTCTGCCTGTCTGCTAAGACAAGAATGCCAACCCCAAACGGCCCCAGTCCCAGTTAGACTGAGACCTGTTCAGCACCTGGTGCTTTCCTGCTAGAAGTTTCCAGCTGTTCTGATCTCTCACACAGTGCTTGGCAAGGCTGCAAGGGTCTGGAAGCAAATGTATTCAGGAAGCCTGCAGAACATCAGGCCTGGCCTGGTGGGCACCTCTCCCTTTCCCTGCTTGGGGACGCTCTCATGGAGTCCCCAGGCACTTCCTGCCTTTGGATTCAGCTAGAGCACCTGAGGGGCTGCCCAACCCTTGGAGCATAAGTCCCGGGGAAGAGAGAACAGCTTGTGACATTGTGCCCCAGACAAGGTGTCCAAGGGTGGCCAGCCCAGTGCAGAGAATGGGTGTGAGCCAAGGCTGCAGGTTCCAGGAGCCACCTGGGAGCCTGTCCAGGACATGGACACAGAAGTGAAGAAATCAGGGGAGCCCCCCTACCGTGTCCTCATGCCCATCAGCAATGCCCTGCTACTTTAGGGGTTGGGAAGGCTGTGAACGTTAGAAGACTTCCTCTCTTTCTCTTCTTGCAGAGTATAATGTACTTCCTGAGCTCTTGGTTGCTTTTCTTTTGGGTACCATGATCAAAGGTTTGCATAGACATGTCGTTTTTGTGGCCGAGGGGCAGTGATTGTCAGGAGTGTGCAGTTTTAATTATTCGAGGAGGAAAAAGCCATTGTTGGTGAGGTTTCCTCTTTACAAGTCTTACACTCCAGTAAGTATGTAGGAGATAAAGTAGGTAGTTGGAAGGGTGCCCTGCCTGTGTGCCATCCTGCCAGCAGGGCGGATATTTCGAGCTCCCTTTCCCCCAGGGTTGCTAAACCCCACCAGCTGCCTTCTGCCTCAGAAGAGAGGAGCTGCAGGAAATGCATGTACTGCGGGTGTTCAGGAAAGCGTTGTTGGGCTCTTCCGTTGAACCCAGGGAATTCCCTGGATGGTGGGCGGAGCCGGAATGGTGGGTGGGAGGACCTGACTTCCCATCTGCTGGGGGGCAGGTGGGGACAGGTCACGACGCCTTGGGTTTGGCCTGCCCTAGGGCTA
Source organism: Taxidea taxus jeffersonii (assembly GCA_003697995.1). Classification (NCBI taxonomy): domain Eukaryota; kingdom Metazoa; phylum Chordata; class Mammalia; order Carnivora; family Mustelidae; genus Taxidea; species Taxidea taxus. Next base: position 32,019 of record ML109367.1, on the reverse strand, counting down.
ATCTGGGAGGACTTTCCCGCCCTTCACTGATTGGGTCCTCACACCCGCCCACTGAGAGGTGAGTGAGAACTAGCCTCAACCACAGACAGTACACGGACGCTCAGATCCCGTGACTGCCCAAGATCTCCCAGCTGGTCAAAGCCCTGGGGTGGGGGTGGGGGCACTACAAAAGTCAAGTGTCCTGACTACTGGGCCGGGGTGGGGTGGGGCGACTTGGCCCGCTGGGTGCCACAGTGGGCCCCGACTGACAGGTTCCTTCGGGCTCCTGGCTTGGGGCGGAGAGCAGGACCAGTCCGAGCTAGGGCCCGGGACGGAAGCGCCCAGTGCCTGTAGGTTGGAGAGCCCAGCGTGGGGCGTGAGCCGGGCCGCTCCGGGCGGGCGCAGGCCGGCAGCCCTTCGCCTCCGGGTGCCCCAGCTCCAGCCCCCCGCCTGCGCGGCGCCGCCAGGGCCCCGAGGCTCCCCGCGGAGGCTCTGGCCGCAGCCATTGGCCACCGGGAGCCTGGGCTGGGCGGGGGGGTTGGGGGGGAAGCGGCCGGGCATCGGGTTACTCGCTCTGCCGGCTGCGGCTGCCCCGGAGGGGGAGGGGCGGCCGTGTGGCAGCTGGCTGGTGGGGGCAGGGTGGGGACCCCGGGCAGAAGGAACACCCCCTCCACCGCCAGACGACGGCCCCCACTCTTGGCCTTAAAGGGAACCATTACCTCATTTGTATCCAACTCAATCAACAAACATTTGAGAAGCACCCACTTCATGTCAGGTGCTGTGCTGGACTTGAGTGGGTGCAAAGAGGCACATCTGGGGTTCCTATCCAAACTTGCAACTCATTGAAGGAATAAGAAATCCACACTGAAGAACGCCGAAGACACCTGGAAGTAGGTGATAAGGCCTGAGAATCATGAGCAACCAAAGTTATGGGGGTTCCAGGAAAAGCAAGTCTATTATTCCCAACTCCTGCCCCCCAGGGTAATCTGGGAAGCTTCCACAGAGTGGCGGGGTGTGGGTGCCCTGACACCTTCCTTCTCGGCCTCCAACAGCAGGGAGAGCAAACCCAGCATGCTTTCTGCCCACTCATCCCAGCTTCAACCCCTACCCCACCTGCTGAACATCCCCCATGCATCCCCCCTACCCTCCTTGCCCTCCCAAACTATACCCTGGCCTCTACTCTAAACCTCCAAGAGGAAGACCCTCACTTCCTTCTTCCTGGAGCCTGTCTGTCCCCTGAGGACCCAGCTGTCCCCATAGCTCTCTCCACTGGAGGTTCTTTTCTCCCTCAGGCCATGTGAAAAAGTGGTCCACACTGACCATGAAAATTTCCAATCTGTTTCTTCCCCCTTCAGAAACCCAGCTACTTTGGAATACACGTCATAAGAGTTTACTACCCACCACGTCTCCTAGTTAGTGTCACCTTATCATTCTCCTGGTCACTTTGTTCCCTGATGAACTGGGCACCAGGCTCTTTCTCCTACCCTGTCATCATTCTTGGTGACCTCAGCATCAGTGCTGATGATCCCAACTCTCTGGCCGCTAATTCCCTTAACTGCCTTAGCCCTAGTGATATATTTTCTCCTGCCCTGCCTTAGCTTCCTGGTTATACCTTGGACCTTGGAACCATGACTATCAATACCACCCCAAGATCTCGGATTCAAAGACACCCCCCCCCCCCCAACTGGCCAGCTCTCCAATTCACCCAGTCCAGTCTTTCTTTAAAAAAAAAAATGTAGGGACGCCTGGGTGGCTCAGTTGGCTAAGCAGCTGCCTTCGGCTCAGGTCCTGATCCCAGCGTCCTGGGATCAAGTCCCATATCAGGCTCCTTGCTCGGCAGGGAGCCTGCTTCTGCCTCTGCCTGCCATTCTGTCTGCCTGTGCTCGCTCTCTCTCTGGCAAATAAATAAATAAATAAAATCTTTAATAAAAAAAAAAATGTATTGGGTGCCTGGGTGGCTCAGTGGGTTAAAGCCTCTGCCTTTGGCTCAGGTCATGATCCCAGAGTCATAGGATCAAGCCCGGCAGGGAGCCTGCTTACCCCCTCTCTGCCTGTCTCTCTGCCTACTTGTGATCTCTGTCTTGTCAAATAAATAAATAAAATATTTAAATAAATAAATAAATAAATAAATAAATAAAAATTTTAGAAACGTATTCATTTGTTATTTTAAAGAGATAAAGAGAGTGGGGGGGGCAGAGCAAGAGAGAGGGGGAGAGAGATAGAGAGAGAATCCACAAGCAGACTCCCCACAGAACACAGAGCCTGCCGTGGGGCTCAATCTCACAACCCCAAGATCATGACCTGAGCTGAAATCAAGGGTTGGACCCACCCAGGTACCACCCCCTCCAGTCTTTCCATTTCACCTGAGATCTCCAACCCATCCTGCTACTGTTCCTTCACTCTGTGTCTTCCCTCTGGTCTTCCCTTCTCAGCCAGCTGAGATTTCATGATCCAGCACACAAAATATCCCTTGCAAACATTCTTAATTTCCTTACAGTGGTCTCTCTCCATCATATTCACCTGGCAAAAACCCAGCTGTGCTTAAATCAAACTGTTTACTTCACACCTGCAACCGAGCAGTTGCTCACCACTGAAGAAAATTCCCCAGCTTCTCTAGATGGACTCACTTCAAATTTACAGCCATAAATTTCAAATAGGCATTTGAATTGCTTGACAATTCTACTACAGTTTCTTAGAAAATTTCTTTTCCTTCTCCACAGTGCAACAACTTCACACTTTCTCCTCTCTCTGCGTATTTTCAACACCCTTCCTCTTTCACTCTCCGTGTGACCTCAGGTATACTTCATAGAGAAAATAGGTACTGTCACACCAACTGTGTGATCTTGCTGCCACCAAAGCCACCAGAATGTCTGCAGCTCTGCATTCTCTGCACCCATCTGGTGCCAGCCCCTGCATCTGGGCCCCGGGCCCCTTCCCCTTTCACAGCATATGGATGCCCTCTGGTTCATGCATTGTTGACTTCTTCTTCTTTTTTTAAAATTTTATTTATTTATTTATTTATTTACTTGATAGACAGAGATCACAAGTAGGCAGAGAAGCAGGCAGAGAGAGAGGAGGAAGCAGGCTCCCTGCTGAGCAGAGAGCCCCATGCGGGGCTCGATCCCAGGACCCTGAGATCATGACCTGAGCCACCCAGGTGCCCCTGTTGACTTCTTCTTTTCTGCTATATCCATCCCATCAAAGTAAAACAGGACTTATTTTTTATTTAAAAAAAATTTTTTTAAGGATTTTAATTATTTATTTGACAGAGAGAGAGAGAACAAGTCGGGGGAGCTGTGGAGGGAGAGGGAGAAGCAGAATCCCTGCTGAGCAGAGAGCCCAACATGGGGCTCATTCCCAGGACTCCAGGATCATGACTTCAGCCAAAGGCAACCACTTAACAGGCTGAGCCACCTATGCACCCCAATAAAACAGGATTTAATTCCCTAAATTTAAAAACGTATTAGTCTTTGCCTCATGTCTCCTGCCAGCTACTCCATTTTGCAGCTTCTCTGCGGAGCAAATGTTCCTGAGAGTTGTCTCTAGACTGACAGTCCTCTCCCTCACCTCCCATTCTCACCTCCGCCCACTCCAACCGGGCTTTTATCCTTCAATTCTGTTGTAATAGCTCTTACTAAAAAGGCCAATGACCTACATCTTGACTAAACTAGTGGACAGCTCATGGTCCTTGTCTCCTCTGGTCTCCCAGTGGCACTGAACATGTTTGAACATGCTGTGGTGTCCTAGTTCTTGTCATTTTGCCCTGTGACCATATTTCTCTCTCTATGATATTGCAGTCCCTCCTGCTAGAGGCAGAGTATACAATCTTGCCTCTTGACTTTGGATGCGGTGGCATAACCTGTTTCAGCCAATGGATTATAGGAGGAAGTGACAAGGCGCCAGTTCTAAGCCTTGGCCAAAGGAGGCATCCTGTGTTTCCATTTGCCTACTTTTGTCAATGTTATCCCCATGGGAAATAATGTACCCTAACCACCCTGCTGGTACAAGGATGATAAGGGACATGTACATAGAACAGACTCGGACCCAACTGAAGCTTAAAGCTGCCCAGCCAAGGTCAACCACATCTCACTGACTCCAGATGACCCACAGATGTGTGAGTAAAAGAAATATTTACTGTTATACACCACTGAGATTTTTGTAGCTGTTTGTTACCCAGCAGTAGCAGACCAATACATCCTCCACCTTGAAATACTTCTTTACTCAGTTTCCTTATAATCCAATCTTGTCATTTCCCCCCCCAACTTCACAGGTTGTTCTTCTCAGTTCTCTCTGCTGGTTTCCTTCTACCAGATCCTTAAATGTTGACATGGTTTCAGCATCAGCCCTTTCCCTTCTGTCTTTACTCTTTCCCTAAATGAAATTATCCAGGGCATAGCTTTGAATTCCATCTACAGGGTTCTTCTCAAATTTAAGTCTGAGGACAAGACACCCCTGAATTCCAGACCCAAACCTGCCTCCACAAGTCCAGCTGTTGTCTGATAGGTCTTGGCGTGGCCACAACAGAACTACGGATCCACCTCTTCCCCCAAAATGGGCATCCTTTCACTCCATCCAATTAACCTAAAAAGGGAGGCATCATCCTTAACTCCTCTCTTCTGTCATAGGTCAGATCATCATAAGTCCTATGGACTATACCTCCAGAATTGCTCCAGAAATCAGTACTGCATCTCACTATCTCTATAGCCACCACCCTGGTTTTATCTCTTCTTGCCATGACTTCCCCAACCGCATCTCAACTCCTCAGCTCCTAGTCTGTGCTCTGCAAAGCAGCCAGAGTGATCTTTCTAAAGGGTAAATGAAATCTGTTCACTCTCAGCTAAGGGGCTCCAAACACTTCCCACTGCAAACAAAATAAAAGTCACACTCCTTACCTGGTCCCACAAGGACTGATGATTTAGCCCCTGCCTATGTCCCCAGAGCCCCTAAAATCTCCTCAAATCTCCTCAAATGGGAACAAATGTCCCCATTATCCCAGCCATAGTGGTCTCCATGGTACCTCTGGATCACTACCAGTGCATCTCTGCCTCAGGGCTTTTGCACTATTCCTCCTGCTTAGAGCCCTCTTCCCCACATCTTCCCAGGCTGCCTCCTTCCCATTCATACAGTCTCAGAAGTCACCTCCACAAAGAGACCCTCCCTGTCTAACTAAAGCAGCACCATCAGCCCCACTCCATCCCCAACACCCCTACTCTAGCACATTCCTTTAGCTTCTTTATAGTCCTTATCAACAAGTGAAATTGTTTGGCTTTTTGTCTACTCTGTTACCTCCCCTTAAAACATAAAATCCTCATGGCCCATATTTGTCTTGATCTCTGATGTAGTCCTCAGGCCCAGAACATGCCTTGCATGTAGTGGGCTCTCAGTAAACGCCTGTTGGCTGGCCTACTGATGCCAGAACTGGATGGAGCAGGGACGTGACCAGCTGGATGGCGAAGAGAGGGATGGGGTTGGTATCCCAGGAAGAGTGCGTCAGGGCCACACAGGGAGGCTGCAGAATTCAAGACGTGTCCAAGGGACCATGAGGGGCCAGGCTGGCTTGGGGGGAGGAGGGGAATGCCCTTGGGGAGCTGGGAAAGAAAGGTCTGCATGATGGGAGGGCTTGAACAGAGTCTTCCAAGTCCTTGAATTAGTGGGTGCTGCTGAGGATTACGAGCCAAGGGCATGATATATTCAAAGCAACAGTTTTCTGATGATGAATATGGTTAAAGAGTATGCATTTCTGAGTGTCCTTAACTAAGTGCTGTCCTGTGGGAGCAGGATTTTAGAAGACAAAGACATCTAGAAGAATCTGGGAGCCCAGGGGAGCCAGAGATCTGTTCCCTCCGATTTCAGATGCAAGAAAAACCCATTACCCAACCTTTTAGGGACCAGTATTGAGTTCCCAGTTTTGGAAGGTCTTCCCGAGTAATTAAGGGTTTGCTGAGCGCACAGCAGGCACTCATACACGTGTTAACGAGCTAGTGCCCAATGCCTTGGACTCCCTTACACCCTCCCCCCATACACACACACACACACACACACACACACACACACACGACTAAATTGCTTCTTTTTCACCCAGTGACTGCACACAGCTTTACCAGACCCCCACCCCATGGATACACCCGGACCCAGCTACTTGCCTTCCCAGCCCCCTCCACCCAATTCCATTGTCGGAGCTGAACAAAAGGCCCAAGGCATCCTGGGTTAAAGGATTTTAACTCTGCCAATCCCAGGAGGCTCCAACAAGAAGCAGCTTCCTGCAGGAGAAAAGTGACTGAGAAATCTCCCCAGGGGACAGGGGATTTTTTTTCCAGGTCTCCAAAACAGAACCAGCGGCCAATCAAGACACTCCCCCTCCAGAACCTCACCCCAGCTCCCACCCCAGGGATTAGGAGCTTTATCTGCCTGAGACCTCCCAGCAGTCAAAAAGCTCTTTGGGTCGTTTCGCCCATGCCTTCTATTTGTGGCGGTCAGGCTTGTTAGCTTCCACCCAAGCCCGAGGAACCGAGGAACCCTCCCCACCTCCCACGTCAGACAGGACTCCCCCTCTGCTCGTCCCGGAGCTCCTGCCCTCTGCCTCCCCGACTTCGCCCTGCGCCCGCAGTGCTAACCCCCTTCCCCCGCGGAACCTCGCAGCCCCGGCCGCGCGCGCCCCGCTTCCCGAAGCGCCGCACACCGCCCGGGGCCCCGCGGGAGCTGGGGGCGCGGCGTGGCCCCTCCCGCGGGCCGCGGACACCAGCTCCAGAGCCCGACCCGAAACCCATCCTCCCTTGGAGAGGCAAGCCGGCGAGCTTGCTGGCGGTTAGCAAGAGCATTTCCGGGGGCTGGCTTCGGTGTGCTCGTTTCTGAGTGTCTCTGTCCTCACCCAGGGGAAGCGTCTGGGGAGCCCTTGCTGGCTGCTCGGCCCCAGTCTCCCAGGTTTCTGGAACAAAACTGCATTCGGTGTCAAACCCCTTTGCCCACCCTGGAACTAAAGTTAAGTATGAATTTTTTTTAAAGTTTTTCACGTAGAAGAGATACCAGGTAAATTAGAAACATGTTTGGGAAAAGAGTGAGCAGTAAACGCTGGCATTTAAACAACACCAAAATGCCCAGCCAGGCCACCCGCCCAGGCGGCCGCGACGCACGCGGCGGCTGCGCAGCGCCCTCTGGCGGTGGCGCGCGGGCGCGGCCGTTCCCTACTCCCACGCTTGCAACCAGGGACAGAGCCGCTGCCCCAAATCTGAGAAACATTGGGGCAACTTTAGAGGAGGGGGAGTCATCGAAAGCGTCCGACGCCGAGGCCCCCTTTTTGTGGTTCCGTGGCTGGCACTAAGGCCAAGAGCCCAGGGAAGAGGCCCGCATAAAAGGAAAGCCTTTGTTGCTCTTTGAACCAATACAGCATCTCCCTTAACCTGCAGGCTTTGATTCTTTTTAAAATTCAAGTTCGAGGAGGAGGGGTGACCCTTCAAAACAAGGGCAGATGGCAGGCTCTGTCAAAAAATTATCAACGGGAACACCAAAAAGACATGCTTGTACCATAATATGTACATTTTAGATGGTGAGGACATTTCGTAAGTATCATTTAATCTTCCCCTCTGCAGTGTTTGTTGCCCGGCTTCCTTTGGTACTCTGAACAGCGGTGTTATTTTAGGCCGTCCCTCCCCCGGTGGCCGTTCCCTCCAGATCAGTTGGCTCCCGCTTTCCTTGTCCATGGTACATGCTAAATCTTTCTCCCCTCTGTCCACTTCTCACTCTCAGGGCCTAAACTGGAGTTTAGGCTCCTGCATCTTACTGTCTGGATCCCTGATACCCCCGAGGGAGTGGAACCCTGCCTCCCAGTGCAGGATCCCAGGGAGAGTGCAGGAAGCTCCTCTCTCTGCCCAGCTGCAACCCCACTGTCCCTCCATAGAGGCCGCCCCCTCTTACTGCTTAGGGATTGTCTTCCCAGAGGTAGCAGAGTACTCCTGCTTTCAGTTTCCTCACTGATGATCTGTAATTTCTCTCCAGAAAAGTACTGTCATTCCTCCACCTGGTGGAAGCCAAAAAAGGGGATCGCACTGGGTCCTGAGGGACCCAGGCCCGTTCTCCCCCAGCATCTTCCTCTGAATCTCTTTTCCCTGCCTTAAGGATTTCTACTTATCCATCCTGCCTGGTGGGAATTCCTCCAACCCCATACCTTCCTTCTCTTCGAGGTATTTCTTGCTGTATTAATTGCTACCTAACAAGTTGCTCGGTGGCTTAGAACAAGAAACAGGCATTTATTTACTTATGGCTCTGTGGACGGGGGGAAGGTGGTTTCTAGACAGGTTCTGCTGAGCTTGCTCAGGTGTCTGTGGTGAGGTGGCAGGTCACAGGATAGTTCAAGACAGCAGGGTGGTGGGGAGGCTCTGTGGGAATGAGTGACAGGGACCTGCGTCTCTCATCCAGCAGGCTCACCTGTTCAGGCTTCTTCCCATGGCAGCAGGGTTCCTAGGATTGGGATAGCCAAAATTACAAGGCTTCTGGAGGCCTAGGCTTGGAACTGATACAGCCTCGCTTCCGCCATATTCTCTTGCTCTTCAGAGCAAGTCACAAGGCCAAGCATGCTCTCAGAGTGGACTTCATCTCCTGAAGGAAGGTGCGACAGAGTCCTGTAGCCACGTTTGCAATCTGTCACGCTTGCTCTCTCCCTTCCTGGGGTGCAGGACCCATAGACGAAGCACGTCTCAGGATATTACGTCCCTTATACACTCGTCAGACAGGCAGCACAGCTCTGAAGCACACAAGCCCAGCAGTCCATGTGCCCCGCCTCACATCCTAACTCCATATTGGTCAGACACGTGACCTCGGAAAGTTATCTTACCTCTCTGGGACTCAGTTCCTAGTTTGTAAAAATGGGAATTATAAATATTAAATTGAATTTCATCCATACTAAGTACTTAGGTGGTATCTGGCACATGGTAAGTGTTATGCCTTGAGGTGACCACTGGCTGCCCACCAGGACAGCTGAGGCCACCAGCACCATCTCCCATACCAGCTCCAAAGCCCCCTCCCACCACTGCTGACACCAACAGCCCCCAGTTGGAAGCTCTGCTGGTGGCACCTAGTGTCTTTGGCACCCCACAGAGATACCAGTGAAATGGCCTTGTAGGTTTTCACCAGCTCCTTCACTGAAGCCCATCTCTCTAGAGCTGGCTTAGCTTAGCTCTTACAGGGGTGCCTAGGGGGTGCCAGGGTCAATCAGGCTCAAGCCCTGGGGTTTTGGGATCAAGCCCCAACAGGGAGTCTGCACCCCCCCATGCACTCTCGCTGTCTCTCAAATAAATAAAATCTAAAAAAAATAAAATCAGGTCTTACAGACCCGAGGTATGCTTCCAGCTCTTCTTCCTGAGGGATTTGGACAAGTGAATTCTCTCTGCATTTCAGTTTCCTTGTCTGTAAGATGGGAGTACCAATTGGCCCCTACTTATGATGGTTCGACTTAGAAATTTTTGACTTTACGGTGGTGCAAAAGTGATATACATTCAGTTGAAACCATACTTGAGGGATGCCTGGGTTGTTAGGTGTCTGCCTTCCGCTCAGGTCATGATCCCAGGGCTCCGGGATCGAGCCAGGAGTTGGGCTCCCTGTTCCACTGGGAAGCCTACTTCTCTCTCTCCAGCTCCCTGTGCTTGTGTTCCCTCTATTGCTGCCTCTCTCTGTCATAAATAAATAGCACCTTAAAAAAAAATGAAACCATACTTGGAATCTTGAATTTGGATCTTTTCCTACGTTGGTCATATTCGGCGCCACTCTCTGCTGCAGCTCCCCGTGGGCCACGTGACCACGAGGGTCAACAGCCGACACACTTACCACCATTTGGCACCCATCCAACCGCGCAGTTTTCCACTTTCGGTACAGTACTCGCATGAGATACTCAACAGTTTATTATAAAGTTAGCTTTGTGTGAGATGATTTTGCCCAACCGTAGCCTCTTGTAAGTGTTCTGAGCACATTTAAGGCAGGCTGGGCTCAGTTGTAAAGTTTGATAGGTTGATGAATTATGTGCATTTTAAAAAATTTATTTTTTTTATTATGTGCATTTTTGACTTAGGATATTTTCACCTTATAATGGGTTTATCAGGACTTAATTCCATCTTATGTCGGGGAAGGTCTGTAATAGCAGTGCCTCCCACAGAGCATATAAAGAATAATATGAAGAAATTAAGAGCCTGTACTTTAAAAATGTTGGCACCCATAGGACACAGAACCTGTGTTTTCCGTGAAATTGCCCTTCCCAGAGGTGCTGAGAAATGGCCATGCGTGAATGGCCAATAATTTTTTTTCCCAATAATGTCCTTTGTCACTCATAGAGCTTTCCTTTCCTCAGTCCACCAAGATGGGCCAGGATGCCAAGAAACCAGCTGAGCTCTTCCTACCAGTGTGGGTTTAATGTCTGGTCCTTCCACAATACCTCCTAAGGGCCTGATCTTTATTTCATTTTCAGCCTAGTATCTCTAACCCTTGGCATATGACTTGGCAAGGTAGGTGCTCAATATCTATCTGATGAGAGAAAGAAAGAATGAATAAGGATGTGGGAGAGGACAGGCTGTCTCTCTACCTCCCTAGATCCAATAGCTGAGTCTGTGAAATAAATTGGCAGCAGACAATGAACAGGAGAAAAGTTATACACATTTATTAATTTTGACTATTACACGGACAAGGGCATCACAGAAAGGAAAAAAAGCGAACACCTGAAAAAGAGATGACACTTGAGAGCTTATATACCATCTTAATAGAGAAGGGGAGGGAGATGCAGGTCACTTTCGGGAGAGCAAATGATTTGGGGAAAGGCCCTCAGAAGAACAGACGGGAGGTTATGAGGGTGTGACAACGTTTACCTGGGGGTGCTGTGGACTTGTAGTCTGCTCTCCTGGAATAGGAGTCAGTCTTCCCTGGTGGATGAAGCCCCCAGGTTGGGGATTTAGGACAATGGGGTTCCTTTTGGAGGCTCTGTCTTTAGGCAGATTAGGGCAGTTCAGGGAGAACCTCTCCCCGAGTCTGCTGTTTTTCAAGTGCCTTCAGCTCAAAAGAATCGATACACCCAAGCGCGTATTTGGGCCAATATGTCCTGAACTCCCACAAGGACTTCATTCTGATAGGTTTTTTTACCCCCTTGGATGAAACCAACTTCTTCTGGATGACTTCCAAACCAAGTCACCCTGTAATTGAACTAACAGGAGTTCGCTCCTTGGTGAGTCACAGACAGAAATTACACCAGGTGGAGTTGTCGCACAAAGGAGACTCTATTTGCAGCAAATAAGGAGATCACAGGGAATAATTTCCAGAGCCTTGACTCCCCAAGCAAGAGTGAATGGGTTCCTTTTATTTAAGGCCGGGGATGAATATTCAGAAAGGGGAGTTTGTCATTTTCCGTAGAGGGGGGCACAAGATGGTGCCGTGAACCTTCAGGAAACAGGCCTGTACCTGTCCTGTGGGTTATGTAAATGAGGCTTGTGGTCCTCCTTGGGTGAAGATTTTAGTATTGTAATGAGGTTAAGGTAACTGTCAGTCATTCTACGGTTCCCTCAAGGGCCATCTGCACAGGTGTGTGTGGGGAGTTAAGTTCAGACTGTCTGGGTGGTATGGGCCGGCTGGGATTCTCTGTCTGGGCAGCTGTTGATGCTTAAAGGGTAGTTTTTGTTTCCATGCCATCATGGGATACTAGGCCGCTTGGGTTTTTTGCCTTAGTGATGAGATAAAGATGGAAAGAAGAGCTTAAGGAAAAATGTGGGACAAAGATCAGTGGATACAAGCAGGTGAGCAGTAAAGGTCAGGTCTTAGGGTTCACCTGGTGATGAACCCATTAGTGCAGAAGGGAAGATGTTTCCAAGAGTTTGGAGGGAGTAGGGTGGTGCTCCTCCACCTGACCACCAGTTACAGTCCCCAGGGAAGCGCAGGCCCACCCCACAGAAATTCAGCTGTAAACAATCCAGGAGCAGCTAGGGCATCCAGAATTGGGAGAAAGCCATGCTTTGTGTGCAATCGTCATTTTTGCCATGTCTCTACCAGAATCTGAGTCTTCAAAGCTGACAGTGAAGAGTTCCAGATTTTGTGGATGGTTTCCATAGAGTACGGACGACAGCAGAAAATGAATGATGCTGGGCAGGGATTACTAAGGACACCACAAAACAAGCTCCATGACTGTTGGTGCGTGTTTAGACACAACTGAGAAAAAAATCCGCCCATCACGACTTGATGCTTGATGCAATTCATGAAATGAGTTAATATTCATAAACATGAGGGTGCCTGGGTGGCTCAGTGGGTTAAAGCCTCTGCCTTCAGCTCAGAGTCCTGGGATCAGGGTCCTGGGATCAGGGCCCCGCATCAGGGCTCTCTGCTCAGCGGGGAGCCTGCTTCCCCCCTCTCTCTCTGCCTGCCTCTCTGCCTACTTGTGATCTCTGTCAAATAAATAAAATCTTTAAAAAAATATTCATAAACATGAGCCACGCAAAGTAAATGTGAATCCAGAGGCAAAGCAGGGGATGAGGACAGGTGGCTGCTGAGCAGATTCCAGGGACTATCCCTAGGGATAGACCCATGGACTATCTCTAGGGAGCTGGGGTCCAGGAGTCCTGCTAGGCAGTGAGCCAGCTGACAGACAGCCATTCAGCCATTCAGATGGGAGTGGTCCCTGGCGAGGATGCTAAGGAGGAGGAGGAGCAGCTCCGTCCTCTATGAGTGGGTGAGGGCGGGGAGAAGAAGATGTGGGTCTCCTGGTATAAAGAAAACTGAGTGGGTTTTGTGTGTCTTTGTGTTTTGTGTGTGGTGTTTGTTTGTTTGTTTGTTTGTTTGTTTTGCCTGCTGCACTTTTAGCTGAGCTCCATTGAAAGCCGGATGTGTGTCCCTCTGGAAACACACTGACCCACACCTACATGAGAAGCGTGGAGGTAGTTGTGCATGCAGGGGGATATGTAGGTGTAGGTACTGCTTGGGTAGCCTGGACGGAGTTTGAGAAGTTGGGGATCTTCGTGGCAGGTATAGGGCTGGAACTGGGGAGGAATATGGTCACCGGCATTGAATGAGACTTGTAAACCCTGGAATTTAAATTTAGACCCCCAGGACAGGGTGTGATTGTTCAGAGGGTAAGGAAATAAGGCTGACGGTGATCTGAGTCTGGCCCTAAAATCTCTCTGGGACACACACTGTAACACACAGGCTGGGACAACCTGAAGGCAAAGGGGTGGCCCTGGGTGTCAGAATGACCTAGGATGCTGGTCCCCAAGGTGCTCTGGGGCCCAACCCAGATCTACCAAAGCTTGGGTACCAGGCTTTCTAGAGATTAGGCCTGGGGAGTTCAAAATTTTAAAGATGTGCCCCAGGTGATTGCAAGGTGACTAAGGACAGAGGGTCTTAAGAGTTAGTAGACTGGACTAGAGGAGGGTTGAGAATGGGCCTCAAGCTTTAAAATCTAGTCTCTAACCCTGGCTGATCTGCCATGAGACCAGGAATCCCTATCCTAAACCATTCCACAGATGATTAGGATAATCATTCAAGGTGTCCTTGGAGGGAATTAACTGGAAAGAAACTTTCCCCAGCTGTAACTTGATTCTGCAAGTCTCCCCACATTGCCTCTTCATTCAAATTGGGGTATTCTGACTGGACTCCCAGAGCCAGCCTGGGGCTGCAGAGAGGCTGGAGCCATTGTGTTATTTCTTAACCCAGCTTTACTGGGATATAACTGACATAAACATTAAGGTGTGTGATGTGTTGGTTTGATACACTGATACATATAATTCTACCACCGTGGCATTAGCTAACACCTCCATTGCGTCTCATAATTATCATTTCTTTTTTGTGGTCAGAACATTTAAGATCTACTCTCAGCAACTTTCAAGTATACAATACAGTATTATTAACCATAATCACCATGCTCTTCATTAGATCCCCAGAACTTACTCATCTTACCATTGAAGGTTTGTTCCTTTTGACCAACATCCCCTACCCCCCAGCTCCCGGTCACCACCATTCTACTCTGTTTCTCTGCATTTGGCTTTTTTAGATCTCACAAATATAAGTGATATCATACAGTATTTATCTTTCTGTGTCTGACTTGTTTCACTTAGCCTCATGCCCTCAAGGTCCATCCATCCCGGTTGCAGAGGGCAGGATTTCCTTTTCTTGTAACTGAGTAATATTCCATTGTCTATATATATCCGTTTATCTGTTGCTGAATACTTAGGTTGTTTCCAGATCTTGGCTATTGTGAATAATGCTGCGATGAACATGGGAAGGCACTTTTTGTTTGTTTGCTTGTTTTATTTTGTTTTTTTTTTGAGGACCTACTTTCATTTCCTTTGGATATATCCCCAGATGTGGGATGGGTGGATCACGTGGTGGTTCTACTTCCAATTTTTTGGGAACCTCCATACTGTTTTCCACAGTGGCCACACCATTTCACATCCCACCAACAGTGCACAAGTGTTCCTTTCTCTTCACATCTTCTGCCAACACTTATTATCTCTTATCTTTTTTTTTTTAAGTTTTTATTTAGATTCTGGTTAGTTAACATTCAGTGAAATATTAGTTTCAGGTGTACAATATAGTGATTCAATATCTCTTATCTTTGTGATGACAGTGATTCTAACAGGTGTGAAGTGAGTGGGGCATTGTTTTGAAATCTTTTTGAATTGATAGGAAGCCACAAAATGCTTTCCGCCTCAAGGGAGGGAGTCTGGTCACCATTCTGCCAGCTCCACTCAGAACAGCAGGCAGCAGAAAGTCAGCTGTAAATGAATTTAATATCCACAGATGCGAGTGGACATTTAAACAGGCATGTGTCTACACCAGCTGAGGCCTTGTTTTCTGGTGCCACTGACCACGGAGGCCATATCTTTGCCAGTGGGTGAATTTCAAGGCAGCCTGACCCTCAAGCCCTTAGCTCTCACCAAAGCAACCTTTGTTTTACAAAAAGTCTTTCCATTCTTATCCAAAAATAACACTGTATGCAGTTAATAATGCTCTATTTAATATCAAAATGGGCAGGGGGTCCACAAGGTCAAAACTATTTTCATAATAAAATGTTATTTGCCTTTTCGCTCTCATCTTCTCATGACTGTACGAAGCTATGAGCTTGGGGAAAACTCTGATATCACAACAGAGTGAGTCCAAAAGCAGATAGGAGACTCCATCTGTTTTTTATTAAGCTAACATTTTAAAAATTCGCAGGAATGTAAAACGGTGCCACACTTCGCACTAACATTTTGTTTCGTTTTGTTTGGGAAAATACAGTTATCTTTAAAATCATGTTAATGCGGTAGGTTTAATATTGTAATTTTAAGTAAGTAAGTGTTTTAAATTTTCCGTTTTAATTTCTAGTATGGTAAATTTGGGGAGGCAGACCCCACATAAATAAAAGGCTCTTTCAACAATATTTATGAGGACAAAGGAGTCCAGAGATCAAGAAGTGGGAGAACCACGGCCTTATTTCTTCCCCAAATTGTAGTGTCCTATAGGCTCCACCCCCCAAGGGAGCGTAAAGCTCCCTTTCCCCGCCGCGATTGGGCTCCACCCTGCTGATGAGCTAACCTCTCTCACCCCTTTCCAGAACAGCTGCCTCCAAGCTTCCCCATGGCCCTTCCCATCCCTCCTTCTGGTCCTCCCTTCCCGCGCTCCAGAGTGAGAATGCATCCTTTGACTCTGCTCAGCAAACCTAGGGTGGGGACAAGGGACTCGTGCAGTTGAGGAAGTAAGGGACGAATCACTGGCACTACCCTCAAGGAGCTTCTGATTTCGTAGGGACGTACGGACAGGTAAAGCAGCTCCAGGAGTTACCTGTCCTTGCCTTTCGCTAGCTAACACTCTTCGGGGAGAGTGGGTATTGAGCCCGCCCTGCCGGCACCCTTCTCCCCGGTTCCCCACCCCCACCCCGCGCCATCCCGCGCTACCCAGCGCCACCCCTTTCCCTTGCGCCACCCGGGATTCCCGAGATCCCGGGACCGAGCGCCCCCTGGTGGCCATCCCTCGTCGGCGCAGCCTTTTCCCTCTAGAGCTGTCCGAGGCGTAACTAGAGTTAAGACCTCAGTCTCGGGATCCCAGTTCTGGGAACCTGTCCCTTTGAGGATCTGTCTTGGTTTTTGGCGGCCTTCTGCCTGTCCCTGTGCTCATGTTTACCTGGATGAGTAATTCCAGCCTGCGTCTGCCTCTGTGCCTGCCGCTTATCTTGTATTCGTTTCCCCCACCAAGCCCATTAGCAGGTGGCAGAGTCCGTCACGGTAGAAATAGTATGTGCTGCGGCTTGGACCCAAGTCCAAGGAGCACGATGCCAAAGTTCCACTTCCTACTGGCATGCCCCACTGTAAATAATCTGATGGCTAAAGCAGCCTTGGACATTGGCAAATGATGGATATTCTACTTTGAAGTCAAGTTCCTTCCGAAGGGGGAAAGTGAATTCACAGCCTCTGAACCTCAAGGCTTAGGCTGGATTCCCTGCTCTCCAGGAGTGTACTTCCCGCATTCTGGGGTGGGGGTCAATACCCTAAGACCACCACCCTCCACCTTCCAGTGCTTTCTTCCAGGGAGATAGCGTCTCTGCCCCTGCCCCCCCACCCCCCGCACTATGGCTGTGAACAGGACTCCAGGTGGTCTGCTATCAAATCTCAGAACTCCTCAAAGTGAGTATGCAGCTTTGACTGTGGCTTCCTCAACGCAAAAAGCAAGCCCTAAAATCGAGGAAGGAAATGCCAAAGTGTCTCTTTTTTAATGGAACCCTAGAAATTCAGAATGAAAGTATCCTCAAAGTGAGGATACTGAGAACAGGATTGGGAAGGGGAAGGGAGTTTCAGATTCAGCAAGATATCCTCAGGGACCAGCCTGAAGATTTCTCCTACAGCTCTGACCCAGAGTCCATTAGCAGGAACCTCACTGCCCCATCAACAAACTCAACCATCTTAACCTAGTGGTTTCCATGGTAACTATCAAAGAGTGATCCCCTTTTCTTTCCTACAGATGTTCCTCCTACCCCTCCCCTTGCCAATCACTTTCAGACAGGGCCTAGAACTGGGTTCTGTTCAACTCTATTTGCAAATCATTTTCCCCTTTTAATCCATGTTTTAAGAAAGTACAAACCAGGGGCACCTGGGTGGCTCAGTGGGTTAAAGTCTCTGCCTTCCGCTCAGGTCCTTATCCCAGAGTCCTGGGATCCAGGCCTCATCTGGCTCTCTGCTCAGCAGGGAGCCTGCTTCCTCCTCTCTCTCTGCCTGCCTCTCTGCCTACTTGTAATCTTTGTCAAAAAAATAAATAAAATCTTTAAAAAAAAAAAAAGAAAGTACAAACCATTCCTTTAATTTACATAGAAATACCCTTTAAAAATGAACCAGTAATGTCAGGTATGTGGAAGCATGGGAGTTCATTTATTATTCTTTTTAAGTATGCTTAAATTTTCCTATAAGTAAATTTTACACACAATTTTAAAGTAAACTAAAATTTTTAAAAAATAATGTCTATGCCCATCGTGGGGCTTGAACTCACAACCCTGAAATCAAGAGTTGCATGCTCCACCACCTGAGCCAGCCAGGTGCCCCTGGAGTTAAAAAAAAATTTTTTTTTCCTAAAAAAATTTAGGCTACAAAGAAAAAAAAACATTCAAAACCCTCTTTCCACATATTTGAAGAAAATCTGGTCTTTGTGAAGAATGATGAGAGGTTACAAAATAAATACCATTTTCTACAAAAGGAACTAATAGATTATAAGCCTCAGTCCTTAGCTGGGATATGGTAAAGATGTCAGAGTCTTAAGATTTTCTTTCTTTTTTTTTTTTTTAAGATTTTTATTTATTTATTTGACAGACAGAGATCACAAGTAGGCAGAGAGGCAGGCAGAGAGAGGGGGGAAGCAGGCTCCCCACTGAGCAGAGAGCCGGATGCGGGGCTCTATCCCAGGACCCTGAGATCATGACCTGAGCCGAAAGCAGAGGCATTAACCCACTGAGCCACCCAGGCGCCCCGAGTCTTAAGATTTTCATTTTGAAGCACAAAAAGACTATAGATAAACCTTTAAAGTATAATAAAACATAGGCATTTGGGGGAAATCTTTAAAAATGAATGAATCATATTGTCCTTCTTCCCTAACTCCCTTCCTGTCTTTTACTCATGTCGCCCCTGTACATTCCAAATCTTTCAAACTTCCACAATGAGAAACCCAGCAAGTGTGAGCACCTGCTGTCCCTGTCCTGCAACTGGGGTTGGGTTGGTCCTTGGGCCATTCTGGTGGGGTGCCTGTTTTCGTGTGGTTTGCATTGCTAACAGGCTGTAAAACAGGCAAGCACTCAAAGAAGGATCTGTGACCTACACTCCATGTCCAGCCTCTGGCCACATCTGGCCCATGAAGCGTCTCTGCTGTAGGCTGGCTGGAGCCCTGGTGAAAGGTGGCTTTTCTTCCATCCAGGCAGCTATGACGAAAGGTACAGCCAGGAAGTTGCCATGCCAACGGGGAAATTCAGTTCTTAAAATAGTCCAGTGTGCTGAGGCATTTTCGGGGTGGGTGGGTTTGGAGGGAAAGGGTTTGGAAGAGGGGTGGGGAGAGATGATAAACTAATGAGTCAGACCCAGTGGGTGACAGCTGTTCTGTCATCCCTTTGGCAATGTGAGGTGGGAAGGGTACAGCTCTCTAAAATGAGGTGGCAAAGAGATAATTTCCATTCAAAGAGCAGGAGAGCTCTGTTTCCTCACACTATTTTCCTGACAGAAGGAAATGACCCTCTCTGTGGGTCCACCCTGCGGAGAATAGAAGGAGGCACTCCTCACTCACAGGATTGGGGGGCCCGTAGGACTGGGAGGTGCAGGCTCTCTCACAAGGCTGCCTCACGGCTCTGTCCACGACAGGCTCGAGTCTCCTCATCGTCACAGGTAGCATCATCATGGGACAGTAGGGAACAAAATTCACCACCCCAAAACTTCGACCTTCCTCTCATGGCCTACGACAATTTAGATAGACAATCTCCTCCAGCAAGGGAGCTATCACCTATAGGTAACCACAGCATAATATGGACTAGGGGTGGCTGAATTGTCTTCCTTTCCTTTGTAGTCCCAGATCCCTCCCCACTTCTCCTTAACTCTGGGTGTCCTATAATCCTCAATTGCCTGACTTCTTGTGGGCTCATTTTCCTATGGAGCCCCTTAGTACGTACTTAAATTTGACTTTCTCCTGCTAGTCTATCTCATGTCAATTTAATTCATAGTCCAGTCAAAAAAAAAAAAAAATCCCTCGAAAGATAGAGAAAAATTTTTCTTCCGCAACAGGGCCAAAATGAAAATATATCACTAAAAATGTCTTTTATCCAGACAATCAACCATCAATCAACCATCAGTTGATTAACCAATCAATCAACTAGCATTATTTGAGCATTTCCTGTCACCCCTCTGTTGTGCCCTCAATGCCTGGAAGATGAACTGAGTACTTATTTTTTATTGTGGTAAAATATATATAACATAAAACTTACCATTTTGACCATTTTTTAACTGTACAATCCAGTGGCATTAAGTACATTCATATTGTTGTACAACCAACCCCACCATCCATCTTTGGAACTTCTTTATCATCCCATTACTGAAAGTCTACACATAAGTCTCCATTCTGTACCCACCCCCAGCCCCTGTCAACCACTATTCTATGTTCCATCTGTATGAACCAGCTACTCTAGGAGTCTTGTATAAATGGAATCATATGGTATTTATTCTTTTGTGTCTGGATTATTTCACTTAGAATATCTTTTAAGGCTCATCCCTGTGGACACATGCGTCAGAATGTCATTCCCTTTCAAGTCCAAATAATATTCCATTGTGTGTATAGACCATGCTTTGTTTAGCCATTCACCCATGAATGAACATTTGGGTTGTTGCCACCTTTTGACTATCATGAATAATGCTACTATGAACATGGACGTACAAATAGTTGTTGAGTCCCTACTTTCAGTTCCTTTGGCGGCAAAGTCCATTTTCAGAAAGAGAACTAGGAGAAGATTGGGAATGCAATCTCGAGGTGCAGAAGACACTACAGCAGCATTTTCTTACCTTTCTATTCCACCATCCAAAGTCCATCTTTGAGAAAGATGGACTGTCTTCTCCCTCATCCATCCTCTAGCACTCTGCTCTTACTGCCTGTTATCATGAGGTCATTTCCATGGGCACCTCTCATCCCAGATCCATCATTAAGGACCATGGGCAGCCTTAAGGTTGATGGTTAGTTCTCATATGTTTCAGAGTTGAGCATTATTAAAATAAAACCAGTGGTATCTTTTAGCATGGTTTCAATGTGTGTTTGTAGTAAAGGACTCATTTCCCAGCAGGAGCAGAGAATGGAAAGACTCAGTGCATGGCATATCACTAGCAATTTTTTGGTTGGGAATGGGCACATGGTCTTAGTTGGCTCACGCTGAAGGGAATGAATTTTATTTCATGGCTGGGCATGGTTCTACTTTGTTTTGGTTTGTTTTTATCTAGAAGGGTCCCACTTGAGGCCAATTGAAAGGAAGCTGGGCTGTGGATGCAGCTGACATCTAGGAAGGAAGGCAGAACTGAGAGAATAGCAGAATATGGTGCTAGCACCCTGATCATGCAATACCTGAAGCCTGAACTACCCCAGTTACCTCTGAAGAAGCTAATAAATCACCTTGTATTTCAAGCCAGTTTTGGCAAGGCTTTCTAACCTAGGGGCCAAAAACATTCTAACAGATGCAGTCTGCATGGTGTTAGGATTTGGGTTTTAACCCCAAGAGTGGAATGTTTTGAGGTTTCCGCACAGAGAACCCAGGGAGAGTGCTTAGTCAGATCTGCACTTCAAAGCTTCTCTTTGGGAGCAGGGTGGAAACGATTAGTAGGGAGTTGGAGTGGTTACAGTTAGGGGCCTTATTGTGCTAGTCAAGTCCTGGTGAAAGGATATAGAGGAGAGAAGAAGAGATCTGGGAGATTTTTAAAAAATATTTTATTTATTTATTTGAGAGAAAGAGAGAGAGAGAGAGAGAGAGGGAGAAGCAGACTCCTGGCTGATCAGGGAGCCCGATGCAGGACTCAACCCTGGATTCCAGGATCATGATCTGAGATGAAGGCAGTTGCCAAGCGACAGCCACCCAGGTGCCTGAGATCTGGAAGATTTTAAGGAAGTTGGGTAACTTCGGCAGAAGTCAGTAAGGTACTAAGTTTGACAAGACTTGGTGATGGTTTGGTGGGGAGAGGATGGTGATGTCAGGGGAGACCTCTCCGTTTGTAACTTGCTCAGCTGGATGGATAGGGGTGCGACCCCCATGACAGAGTTGTTATTGAGGAAAAAAGATTGAACACTGACAGTGTCAGGTTGCTGGAGAAACTGGACTTCAGTGGGAGAAGCAAGAGCCAACATTAGCTAAGCCCTAGCCATGAACCAAGTATGCTTTACCTGTATAAACTCATGAGCACAATGGCCTCATTGCAACTTTACAGATGAGGAAACTGAGGCATGGAGAGATTTAGTAACTTCTCTCAGGCCCATACAATCAGCTAGGAAATGAGATTTGAACTCAAGCAGTTTGTCCCCATGAATTTCCCAAGGAATATATGCGTCAAGAAGATTCAGATGAGAAACAGCAGATAATACAGTACTGTTTTCTGGGCCTGAGACCCCACCTCCAATGCAGAGCACTCTAGGAAGCTGGATTTTAATTCCTGGCCCAGCTCCCCTTTCCTAAATCAGTTAACACCTTGATGGCTTCTAACTAAGCAGCCTGTATCCATATCCTAGCCCCAACCCCCTTCACAGAGTCACCTCAGGAGGCTGCTTGCTTCCTGCTTGCCTGGAACTGATCTGTCTCTGCTGCCCAGGGACCACAGCTTCAGCCTGCTGCTGTCAGCAGGGAGGAAGGGTGCCAGGCAGAAGGAAGGCATGGGTGAGCCCACTCAGAGGCAGGGCCAGCCTACACTGTGGTCACCCAGAAAGGCAGAAAAGAGAGAGCCATCCCGGGTGCTCCAGGTCCTTGGAAAGCACCGCCTTTCGAAGTCTGTTCTCTGGAGTCGATCCATTCCCGGCACCTAGGGGGATGTATGTCTTCATCGTGGCTTCTCTTGTCAACACACAGTGCCAGGCAATGTCCTCAACAGCAGCCTTCCAGTAATACAGTGGTTTCCTGAGCCCTGTCCTAGGGCATCCCTCAGTGGAGAGGACTGCAGGGACCAGTCTGGCACTGAGACAACTGAATGAGGGGGAGCTGGTCACAGCTCTGCACAACACCATTTCACCGTCTTCTTCATCACCTTCATCATAGTGTTTCAATTTATTAAGTGAATATACTGAACTTACTATTTAACATCGTAACCCCAAATGTCATATTGGGGCTCCCTTCCCCTTGAGATCTATATGATAGATACACTGAGAGCCCCCCAAACACATAGACACTAAATTCCCAAGTCAATGGCTATCTAAAAGACCCACCCTCCATCCCATTTCTATTAAATTGGTAGCAAGGAAGAGGGTTTTGTTTCTCATAGACTTTTCTGCCCCAAGGGCAGCGCCTTGTCTCCTCTTCCTTCTTCTTCTCCTCCTCCACTTCTTTTTCTTTTACGATATGCTTCCATTATATGTATTTTTTTTTATTAGTTTCAGAGTAGAATTCAGAGTAGAATTCAGAGTGATTCATCAAATGCATATAACACCCAGTGCTCTTACATGAGTGTCCTCCTTAATGCGCATCACCCAGTTAACCCATCCCCCACCCACCTCCCCTCCAGCAACCCTCAGTTTGTTTCCTAGAGTTCAGGGTCTCTTATAGTTTGCCCCCTTCTCAATTTTCATCTTGTCTTTCTCTGACTGGTTTATTTCGATTAGCATAATACCCTCTCATTCCATCCGTGTTATTGCAGATGGCAAGATTTAATTCTATTTTTCTTAAGATTTTATTTATTCATTTGCAAGAAAGAGAGAGAGAGAGTGAACAAGAGAGGGGGGGAGCATGAGTGGAAGGGAGGGACAGATGGAGAGAGAAGCAGACTCCCTGCTGAGCAGGGAGCCTGATACAGGGGTTTATCCCAGGACCTTGGGATCATGACCTGAGCTGAAGACAGATGCTTAACTGATTGAGCCACGAAGGAGCTCCAATATTTCATTTTTTTGGATGGCTGAATAGTAATCCATTCTGTGTGTGTGTGTGTGTGTGTGTGTGTGTGTGTGTGTGTGTATGTACCACATCTTCTTTATCCATTTATCTGTTGATGGACATCTGTGTTCTTTCCATAATTTGGCTATTGTGGACCTTGCTGCTATAAACATTGGGGTGCAGGTGCCCCTTCAAATCATTACGTTTGCATCTTTTGGATAAATCCCTAGTAGTGTAATTGCTGAGTCATAGTGTAGTTCTATTTTTAACTTTTTGAGGAAGCTCTGTGCTGTTTTCTAGAGTGGCTGCACCAGTTTGCATTCCCAACAACAGTGTAAAGGGCTTCCCCTTTCTCTGCATCCTCACCAACCCCTGTTGTTTCCTGAGTTGTTAATTTTCCCATGGGCCCCCACTCCTAAGAGTGGTTTCATTTGTTCTGCCAAGTCATGGCTGATAAAGAATTCAGTGCTACATTGGTTTCCACAGAAGAGCCCCTCATACAGACGGCCCTGGGGAGGTAGACTCTGCTCTGACCACGCTGCCTTGTTCTCCCCTCGGCAGCCCTCACTGCTGGGAACCTTGTGAAACTGATCAGAGTCCCTGCTTGTTCTGAGGCAGGCCAGCCACAAGCCACAAGCCAGAGAAATCCAGTGTCTTCGGGGAGGACACCAGGCTTAAGAGACACTGATTCATTGATGGCTCTTTTGCATAAGAGAGACTGGAAATGATGTCATTAGCAAATAGTCATTGAGCATTTCCTGAGTGCTGGGGCACCCAGGATGGGATCATCCCTCTGCCCCAAGGGCTCTCCACAGAGGGGAGGACAGCACACACCGCTAATGGCCAAACAGTAGACAGAGACAGGTATTGCTGAACATGCACAAAGGGATCCCAAAAGGAAGAGTCTCTTTTGGGGTGGGAAGGTGGGTCAAGAAGGCTTCACAGAGGATGTGACACTTGAGTGGGTAAAACCAGAGAGTCATGGAAGTGCCTGGCCCCCTCTGAGAGTAGGAAGTGGTCAGCACAGGACATGTGCCAAGAGCTGGGACGGGGCCGGGGGAGGGTCCAGGCTGTGCTGAATGTGTCATGCTTCACCCAGAGGCTGTAGCGAACGGCTGGGTACCTAGCGAGGATTTAGCTTCACTCCTTGTGTCCATTCCTCCTTCTTCCACACCAGGGAGCAGCAGGGAGTGGGGCTGGTGAACATCCTCAAGATGTTTGCTTCCATTAATCAGCCCTCCTGCACGCCGCTGATATTCTGGCTCCCTGGAGTCTAAGAGGAAAGAAAAGAGTGGATTGAAGGCTCAGTGGGTTAAAGCCTCTGCCTTCGGCTCAGGCCATGGTCTCAGGGTCCTGGGACCGAGCCCTGCATCGGGCTCTCTGCTCAGCAGGGAGCCTGCTTCCTCCCTCTCTCTCTGTCTGCCTCTCTGCCTACTTGTGATCTCTGTCTGTCAAATAAATAAATAAAATCTTTTTAAAAAATGAGAAAATAGTCGTATGAAGGAGTAAAAAGCAGCTAGAAGTACAACACTCATTTGGAAATGGAATGACACATGAGATAAAAATCCTAAATAAATATCTTGCATGGTACTAATTGCATTTTAAAAGCTGCCACCAGAGAACAGATAAAACGATGTTGTATTTCATTAGTGGCTCCTTTAATTCTATGGTATTTGCCAACAAGCCCTATTAAAGCACTCTGTAATTAAAGACCAGTTCTGGGTCCTGTAATTTAGAACATTATCAAAATATGGCAAGTGGCTGGAGGTGAAGAGATGGAAACAAACACACTTTCATGATGTTCTTGTAGATCACACAGCATGTGAATTTTAAAAGCTCAGCTATTGTACCATCCCTGCCAGAAGGTCTGTTTACATTACTGTTTTTCATTTGATGGGCGATCAGTTACATTTTTATGATCCTACAGGAATGTGGATGGAGAAGTAAATGGGTTCTTTTTTTTAATGATTTTTTATTGTGATATAATTCTTATAATATGAAATTACCACTTTAAAGTGTACAATTCATGGGGCACCTGGGTGGCTCAGTCAGTAAGCATCTGCCTTTGGCTCAGGTCATGATTCCCGGGTCCTGGGATTGAGCCTCGAATTGGGCTCCCTGCTCAGTGGGGAGCCTGCTTCTCCCTCTCTCTATGAACCTCCCCCTGATTGTGCTCTCTCTCTCTGTCTCTCTCTTTCAAATATACAAAATCTTAAAAAAAATAAATAAATAAAGCGTAGGGGCGCCTGGGTGGCTCAGTGGGTGAAAGCCTCTGCCTTCAGCTCGGGTCATGATCCCAGGGTCCTGGGATCGAGCCCTGCATTGGGCTCTCTGCTCAGCAGGGAACCTGCTTCCCTTCCTCTCTCTGCCTGCCTCTCTGCCTACTTGTGATCTCTGTCTGTCAAATAAATAAATAAAACTTTAAAAAAATAAAGTATGTAATTCAGGGGTTTTAGTGTATTCAAAATGTTGTACAGACATCACCACTATCTAACTCCAAAATATTTTCACCAACCCTACAAGAAACCTAATACCTGTTAGCAACTGATCCCCATTTTCACCCACCCAGCCTCTGGGCAAGCATGAATCTAGTTCCCTAGAAGGAACTTCTATCAGTTCTTTGTGCATTGTTCCAGAAATACTGCATCACAGAGGTTCTTAAACTTCCCTATAGATGAGAATCAGCTAGAGGGCTTGTTAAATCAAAGAATGCTAAGCCACCCCTGGAGATTCTTCTCTGATTCAGAGGTTCTAGATTTGGCATTTCTAATAATGAGTCCCCAGGTAATGCAGATTCTGCATTCAGGGGCCATACTCTGAGAATGACTGTTCCAGAGTATTCATAGGAACCCCTTCCATATGTAGCCCCCCTTTCTGAAGTCACTCATTATCTATTGCTGACAATGGAAATGTCCCTAAGACACCATTGATATGGCACAATCCCTGCCCCAGTGCCTTCTCTATGCTGCTTTATTTGCCTAAGATACCTTCATTCCTGACCGCCACACATCCAAGGCCCAGTTCAAAGGCCATCTCCTCCAGGCAGTCTTCCGTGGTTCTTTCCCTATATGGAGAAAATTGTCTACTCCTTTAAACTCCCATAGGAATGTTTCTCTGTATCCTTCTAAGGGCACCTATTATTTACTAGAACAGAATGCTAAATGGGGCTCTTTCCGCTTTGTTTTTCACAACTTTTGTTGAAGAGATATCCTAAAGTGGGTTTAAAATATCTTCAAATGCAGAATATAGATTTCAAGACCTTTGGAGTTCCCCTGAAAGGTTTCTTGGGACAAAGCAGTCCTCTAAGCCTAGAGTGGGGGAAGGTGAGATCATATGGGGGGTTTTCACCTCCTTCCCCTTGAGCTCAGAGACTGGACTTCAGTGGCTGCTTGAGAGCTTGAGGTGGGCTCTCAACAGTTGGGAGCCTCTGTGGCCTGGAGCCAGATTCACGCCTGTCTGAGAGAGCGAGGTGGCCTGGGCCGAGCAAGGAGGGTCAGTGTTTCTCCTGGTCCAAGGAAAGTCTCCAGGACAGCCAATGTGGCAACATCTGAAATCCTACCCAATGTGGCTGGGGTAGTAGGGGGCTGCGAGGGAGGTGAACCAGATTCCAGGCCTGGTGACAGAGTCCTGGGAACTATAGGGAAGCCCCCAGTTTGGGGGATCGCTGAGTAACACAGGTGAGCCCGAGAGTCACCTTTAGGAACCTGCCACCCAGAGGAACCCGATGTTTGCCGATGAGGGCACCACCTCGGATTTTGCTCTTTCTCCCTGCGGCCAGGGCCCTCATCAGCCTGATGGTGGGAAGAGTGGGTGGGGAGGATGAAAAGCACACACACACACACACACACACACACACACCGGGGAGATGGAAGAAAGCGCACACACACACACACACACACACACACACACACCCGTCTCCGGCAGCCGGGGAGATGGAAGAAAATGTAAGCCAAGTCACATTCGAAGTTTTGGTTATTATATAGGACTTTATATAGGACTGGACATGCCACAGACAGGAGACTGTGGTTGTGCCTGAAAAGTGCCATTTCCTGAGAGCAGCCAGTCTGTAGCCCTGCTGGGGTTTTTCGTCAGGGGCACACGAAGTTGGTCTTCCGATGGTTTACTGAGGCTGGTTTAAAAGGCAAGGCATACACACGCTCACGGACGGGGGCGGGCGCGCGCACGCACACGCACACACACGGGCTCGCGCGCGCACGCTCACGCACGCGCGCACTCTGCAATCTCTCTCCCTCACTCCCTGTCTTACTACTACGTTGCAGCTCCTTGGTGTTCCCCACCACGCATGGCACACAGTAGGTACGTACTCATTTCTTCCTTTATTCTTGTGGTCACTGTTTATTGGGAACCCATGCTCCATGCCGGCACCGGGAGGGGAATGAAATGGATGCGCCTCTTGTCTCCCAGGATCTTGGCTGTCTGCCGGGTGGGTGGGGGGTGTAAGAGAAGCTTCTGGAGAAGGGAGCGCTAATTCAGACCGGGGCCAAGCGGGGAATACAAATGGGTGTAGTGGGTCTGGATGCGACAACAGGGACGCTGGCGACTGGCAGAATGGGCACGCACCGTGACCCCCAAAAGCCAGCAGCTGCTCTGAGAATCTACGCCCACCGTCGCCATATAGCGCATTTGTTCCGAAGGAGTAAGAAATCTAGATTTCGTGTGAAAGGCCCCCAACAAACCTTGGACTGGTTCAGTCCAAGGTCGCTGCTTGGGGCCCTTGTGCTGGTGCTGGCTCTCTCGCCGCTAGTTTCGTGTACAAAGAGGGCCTGCCAGTAATTAAGAGACGCGTGCTGCTTCTTCAGGAATTAATTAGGGTTTGAAGAAGTTTTATACAAAGAACTTAGCTTTATTAAGATACTCCTTTGGCCCAAAGAATAAATATTTTTTAAATCCCAACCCTAAGTGCTTAATATGCTAAAATGGGCAACAAATAGAATGAAGGCTGAAAAGAACTGGCTTCCCGTTTCAGAAGAGCCCCTGTGACCTCTGCAATCTGATTACAGAGAAGTGGACTTTCCTGCTAGGAAAGTGACAAGAAGCCCCAGAAAAACCAGGTCCCATTTGGAGGGGAACTAGGAGGTTGCATTAACTGCAATTTCATTACCTTGAAAATGATTCCATCCATTGGAGACCTAGTGACAGCTTCTGAAGCTGATTTTTTTTCTTCTGGAGCTGTCCTTTGCTCCCCACACTGACCCTGCCGGGATCACAAGGCCCAGGAGCCAGGCTGTAAGTGGAGCTGGAGAAGTTCTGGAAGACAACAGAGGATATGGCAGGTAGCCCCACAGAAACAGCTACCTGGTATGCCTTCTCTCCAAGTTCTGTATCCTGTTCTGGGGACAGACCCAAAGGTGGCCCTCTATACAGGTATGACCGATAACTCCCTCAGGTTTCTTTCCTTCGCCCCACCTCCCCTCTAGCTACCACCAACTTGTTCTCTGTATCTAAAAGTCTTTTCCTGGAGTGCCAGGCTGGCTCAGTTAGAAAAACATGGGACTCTTGAGCTTGTGGCCATGCGTTGGAGCCCCACCCATGTTGGATGTGGAAATACTGAAATAAATAAATAAAAATTTTAAAAGAGTCTTTTTTTTTGGTCTTCTTTTTTCTTCATGTGTTTTGTTCCTAAAATTCCACATTATATGGTATTAGTCTTTCTCTGTCAGACATTTCAGTTAGCATTATACCACCGAGGTGCATCCATGTTGTTGCAAATCACAAAATCTCATTCTTTTTTAAGATAGATTTATTCATTTATTTATTTATTTGACAGAAAGACAGAGGGAGAGGGAACACAAGCAGGGGGAGTGGGAGAGGGAGAACTTCCCACTGAGCGGGGAGCCCGACATGGGGCTCAATCCCAGGACCCCAGGATCACAACCTGAGCCGAAGGCAGATGCTTAACGACTGAGCCACCCAGGCACCCCAGTCACGTTCTTTTTTATGGCAGAGGAGTATTCATATATATATGTACATAATATTCACTTGTATGTATATGTATCTCCAACACTTGGGTTGCTTCTATACTTGGCTATTTTAAGTAATGCTGTACACAGGGGTACATAGATTTTTTTCTGAATTAGTGTTTTTGTTTTATCTGGATAAATACCCAGTACTAAAATTACTGGTTCATATGGTAACTCTATTTTTAATTTTTTGAGGAATCTCCATACTGTTTTCCACAGTGGCTTCACCAATTCACATCCTCACTCACAGAGCACAAGGGCTCATTTCTCTCCACATCCTAACCAAAAGATTTATTTTTGCCATTAGTAGTGTTCCTTCACCTTTATTAGCAGGAAATCATCTGCCTCTTGAGAAGTACCCTTAAACTTTCTAAGAATCCTATATTCTCTGTGCAGAGGCCAATAGTGTGTTACCAGCACTGCTGTTTCAGCCATTGCCACAAGGTGTCGCTGTTGAAATACTGGTTTTGCACAGACCAGCAGACACTGCCCATACTTTGGTGATGCCCTTGCAGGTACAGGTCCTTGCTAGCCCACAGTAGTGCCACATGCCATGATTGAAGGAAGCTTTTAATTAATATGCATATGTATTCTCAAAGCCTGATGCTGTGCCAAGGTGGCTGCTTCTGGATTGCCTTTATGTAACTTGTATGGAGGTCACCATCCCAGATTCCCCATAACCTCCTGAAAACTTCCCCTTTGTGGCCCTCTGTGTCCTTTCCTGATATCAGACTTGGTCAATGACATCCCAGAAATTTTTGCATGTTTAAATCTCAGAAGGTAGTCTTAAGGGGACTTAGTTCCTTTCCTCTTTTAAACTTCTGAAATGGTTCTGCAAATGTGTCCCTCCTTCAGAACTCAACATATCAAGGGATCTTAGTGGGAGATCACCTTGCTAAGCCAAGCAAAAAGTCCTCTTGCACCTTTTAATTGTCAAAGATAAAGATCTTGTACCTAGACCACGCATGGGAAGGGGAGGTCAGGGGGACCAGGCCAAACTACAAGAGGTACAATTGTCCAGATGTGCTGCAACAAACAGATTCAAAAGCAGGCTGAGAGAGATAGAAAGGAAGGAAGTGAGGGTCTCAGTGGTGTCAATGATAAAAAGGCAATGAAGTTGGCAGCCAAGAGTGGGTGAGAGGAGGGCTGAGTGGACCAGATGGGACACAGCGAGGGTACCCCTTTCAAATTCTGATCTGACCTTCCAATCCCTGAACTTCCAATTCTTCAGGTATGTGGGTGATTGGGGGTTGCTTTCCCAGAATGGGGTAGCTCTTTAAAGGAGTCATATAGTAGGACAAAAGAGTAAGAAGAAAGTCTTAGATACAGTGATTCCTTTCTGCTTACATCTGTTCATACTCAACAGTGTTTACAAGGTAACAGGTGCTTGGAGAGCCAGATAAAATTTGTGAAATCTGTGAAAACAGTATATTTGATATCAATGCAAAGCACATGTTAAGATTAATCTGGACTATGACTTATAACAAGCGACTTACCCTCTGTTCCTAATTTATAAAGTGGGAATAATAGTGCTACATTTAGTTTCAGTAAGATTGGTTGAAAGTAGCAGAAAACCCTATCCAAACTGGCTTTGACAGTAAAAGGGAATTTATAGGCTTATGTAACTAACAAAAAGAAGTCTAGTGGAGGGCTAAGGTGTGGTTGATCAAGGCTCTGGCTCAGTTTTTCTGAGATTTCCTTTGGCTTTGATCATGGTGGCAAATTATGTAGGAATTCAGAGTCACCTTTGTACACTATGCCTTCCAGGGAAGAACGTTTGCATCCCATAGTTTCTGGCAAAAGTTCTAAGACTCACTCCAGCCGGATTGGGTTGGTGATGGTCGGGGTGATCATCACTGTGGCCAGGACAGATGGGCATAGGGCAGCCTGGATTTAGGTAAGGGACAGGCTTCCCTGGAACCTGCTGGACTTCTCTGAATCAGAGGCCAAGGGGAAAAATACAAGCATGGGGAGCAAGTTGGAGGAGTCCTTTGTGTCCATGTGCATTGCTTTGATCCAGCTCCCTTCCCTCTAGCAGTTACGGCTTTCT
Organism: Taxidea taxus jeffersonii; assembly: GCA_003697995.1. Lineage (NCBI taxonomy): Eukaryota > Metazoa > Chordata > Mammalia > Carnivora > Mustelidae > Taxidea > Taxidea taxus. The sequence goes on along the minus strand of ML109367.1, from coordinate 947 downwards.
GGGGTCCTGATGGGAACTTCAAGAGGCAAAGACAGAGCCAGTTCGTTGTAAGTAGGGAAATTTGAACACACTCATTAAGGAAAAGAATATTTATAAGCGATGGCAATGCCATGTCCATACTCCAAGTCCATCTCCAAGAAGTGTGTGGTGTCCTGGATTGATGTCAGTTATGAAATCCTTTCTCCAGGGCTACAGTGTATGATTATTTGTGGGTCCCAAGCACTTTCGCCTTTGTGAGCCCCTTCACCCACAAAAACATGCTAAAATTTTTATTTTATTACTGAGTTGGTACAAAGATGATCATTATATATCTAAATTTTTAAAAGATTTTACTTACCTATTTATTTATTTAGGAAAGAGAATGAGAGCATGAGCAATGGGGAGGAGCAGAGGGAGAGAAACAAGCAGACTCTACACTGAGCACGAATCTGATGTGGGGCTCAATCCCATGACCCTGAGATCACGATCTGAGCCGAAATCAAGAGTCAGACCCTCAACCCACTGAGCAACCCAGGCACCCTAAAGGTGACTATCTTAATATTATATGCTAAAACATTTTGTCCAACTTGAAATTTCCATTTTTTCTCCTAATTTAGAAAAGAAATTTCAGAGTATTTTTATGGGCCCCTAAGCATGTCATGAGCCCTGGGCACATATCCATTAAGCACCGTACTTATGTGCCTAATGAATAAGTAGGCCCTGACTTTATCCCCAGCACACAAGAAGAGAAAAACTTTTGATGTCTACTTTTCCAAGAATTCTGTCTTCTTTATGTTGCTCATCTCAGCCTTTCTGGAACTCAGTCTGCCATCTTGCTTTGAAAATTTCAAGTTGTCTAATGTTTCCATGGCAGGATAGGGAATCCAGATCTCCAGCAGGGCCATAAAATTTTACAGATAAGATGGAGGCCTGGCAGAAGTGATAATATGGCTCTTAGTGTGGAGTTA